>CAJHQP010004528.1:0-54364 GCA_905132765.1 Moricandia arvensis | reverse complement strand
TAGCGTTTACAGTGCATAGTAGAAACCTTGTATTTGGAATAGAATTTGTTCTCACGTATGAAGTCATCTCAAAATAATGCATGAGTTCGACCCTAGCTGTTAAAGCTAGCTACGTCTAAATCTAACGTTGTAAAATGGGGTGAAAAGCGATAGAAAAACTTTAGCAAGCTAAGAGAGAATCGTTAAAACATCTATCAACCATACTATCGCTTTCCCTCATCTGATTATAATAATCATGGTCTCATTTATTTAGTGTCACAAGTGGATGTTTGAACAACATTAATATCTTATTAGTAGTTTATAAATGACCAGCCAATAGGCATATGATACGTCATGGAAATATCTCAAATCCCCGAAAAGAAAAAAAAAAGAGAAAAATATCCTACAGACTGTAAAGAAACGAAAAAGATATACTATCAAATTTTAGTTGGCCACACACACAATAAAAAGAGATGATGATAAATATCGAACCGACAAAAAAATATCTGGTTGAAAAAGCATAGCATGTTCGTGTGTAAATTAGGTCCAAGTATCATTAGATTTTTATTCCTTAAACCAAAAGTCATCACTCACTCCATCTACCACCAAAAGCAACCACCAATAGTTGCTCGACTAACCATCAATTAACTACTCTACCGACCAAGATTATAGACATAAACATGACATGATGAATAGATTCTTCTCCATACAAAGAGATTAGAGGAAGGGTTAGTTTAGTGGTTATCCACAAGATTTCCCAATTAACACTTGCATATATGTTCTTCATGGCGTAAAGTAGGATTTGAAGAAAAAAAATCACGTGTTGCACATAATATAAATAAACGTCTTTTGTTTAAATTAAACTCATTGTTCAGTTTTTTTTTTTTAAAGCATAGCTGAATTGCTGTTTGCAGTCACTAATTGTTAACATTAACAATATTTTTTTTAACATAGAGAGTTTGAAACAAACATACGCAAAATAATCCAATTTATTTGTTGGAATATATATGTACACTACTGTCACATTCCGAATTGTGATATGTAGAAAGGTTTAAAAGAATTGATTTGATGTCTATGTCACCAAAGTGCGATTATCTTTTCCGTCACATATCCGTTTAGAACTTTAAGGTTAAGGGGGGTTTATTGGCAACTGAATTTTTGAGGAGTTATAAAATTCTAAGATTCTATTGTTATTGGTGTATGGATTATTAAAATCTTAGTAAAATCTATTGTTATTGGTTTGGAGATTTTTTAACTCTGTTTAAAGTCTTTTGTTATTGGAAAAGTTTATGTATCATCGATTTTATAATTCTATTAAACTCTACTCTTATTAGAAAGTAAATTCTCTATATTTTTACTCATGAGACTCAACTTTGAAAATACCAAGTATACTCCTAAGATTTTTAAAATCTGTGTAACAAAAACACACACATACAAACACACAAAAATATTTCATTTGTTTTATAGTTCTTAAAAACATAATCTAGAAGCACAACTTCAGTTACGTTAGTTCTGGCAAGCTCGCGGATATTGTTATCATTCTAACCTCATGAGAAATGTTAACAAAAATATACATATGTACTCGAAGATCAACGGTAAAGTCGATGAACATGATCAAATACAGTGAACCTTTCTCAGTAGAGGTACTACTGTTTCCAAACTCAACTTCGTTCTAATATATTTATATATATGTATATACTTACTACAGTTTTTCCAGTTCCATTAGAGGACAAATCAAGCATATTTTTTAAAATTTGTATATAACACAAACGTGATATACGCAATGTGTATCAATTATGTGACGATATATATGGTTTACATATTACATCAAAAAGAAATTGGAAAAATTATAGAAAAACTTGTGCGTATTATCTTACAAGAGATTTTTTTTTTTTTGTGAAAAAAGTATATATGGAAACTATAAAATCAATAACAATCAATGAAAATCAATACAAAATATTTGATAGAAATTCATAAAGTACTTGTTTAGTCTACTTATCTTCTTCAAATCACTCAACTTTTAAAATCATCAAATTCTACATAAATTCTGGTTCCAATAACTTCCCCTAAGTGTGTTTATGCTGGAGTAGTAAAAGAATAAATGATTTTTCGAAAAATGATTTGTAATACTGTATAGTGAGACCAACGCACGAGAAAATATCTTTTTTGTGATTGAAAAATTTACACACCGATCGTTGAAACTAGATAAGACTCACATATCTCCATTAGCCATGACGGTCGGGGCATTACAACTATTTGCCATCACCTGCGGTTGTTGGTTCTAAGTTTATTGGATCATTAGTTTCAAAAAAAAAGTGTATAGAATCATTATCATAGTAATGAGTTTGATTAGGAAAGAAAAAGCATTGGTTAGTGGTCACTAATAAAGAAAGAAAGTCAAAACTGTAATGGTGTGAGTGGAGTGAAAGAGCGAGTAGGACTTATCATCAAACGCGCGGCGAGTGAAAGAGAGAAAAAAAGTTTAGATATTTTTATTCTGACAGCTATATCAATGGTGAAAGATTGTGTCAGCCTACCACCATACACGTGTCGTTATTCTTATCCACCAAGACCACGAGGTTTAAACAAGTGTCTCGTTGTCTTATCCCTCCCACAAAATATCTAGATGCGGAAATAACTTTTAAAACGCCTCACGTGGTCCCTACTTTTACACGTGTTTAATTAGAGGCAACAGCAACATAAAAAACCAAAATGCTTTTTTTTTTGAATAAATTTCATTAATCATTTGTTCGTTATTTTTCCTTGTCTCTAAGTTGAAATTAAATATGAAATTTTCAATTTCTAGCAGCAATGATGATGGTGGATGTTACAAAAATAATCTGTAATCTGTTGATTTTATTTTTCTAAAATTATCATGTAATATTCTTTGATAAAAAATAGCATTACTGAACTAACAAATTTTTTTGAAGAGAGAATTATTATTAGTGCAGAAGATACTTCTTTGCCACTTGTATTAGATATTTCTTCTCTTTAATTATTCCAAAAGTCACAAGTGGTTTTTATGGGATTGATTGTTCATTTAAAAGTTGTTAATGGATAAATTATTAACGTGTTTCAATTTAATCATTATTATTTTTATTATAAAATAAATATTATTTTAGATTTTTAATACACAATTTATTAGATTTATAACTTTTTATATTTTAAATTTATTATTTTACAAATTAAAATATCATTAAATGCATCGTTAATGATGTTTTTATATAAAAATATACAAAATAAATATTTTTAATTTATATGTGTAAATATAAAATAATAATTAAAATAAAACGAAAAAATACTATTAATTGTTGGAAATAATAATCATTTTTGTTAAGTTAAAATCATAAACATGAGTGACAGCTTCAATCAATGTTTAATGATATAATAAGCTGGCAAAATAGCTAATTCACTAACATTTATAGTACATTACGAATACATATGGAATAAGCATAAAATTTAAAATCCAGCTTTAATATGACCACAGAGTAATCAACGCCCCAGCGACCAACCAATTAAAAAATATTATTCGGCGTACAGGATCTCTTTGTCTCGTACAGTATTTGCTGATGTGGCCAAACGTGGGCCACGTCAGGCGTATACTACTAGAATATTTTCGTATCCTTTTTACTAGTATCCCATAACCGTTAGATCACGTTCGCTTGCCCGCACGATTCTAATCTCAGCCGTTGGAACATTCGCCACACTTCACAAGATATTTATTCTCCTTCTTCTTATCTTTCCACTCTCGATATATTTTTTTTTATTTGTTTTCTAACTGTTTCTTCGTCTTCTTTCTGGAACTTCAATCGAATTTTGGTTTGACTGTGAGATGAGAGAAATGAGCGACGAAGTTGTTGAGGTGACGGTGGTGGAGAAAGCAGCTGAGGCTGCCGGAGGAGAGTCACCGCGGCGGAGGACGCGGAGGAAGGACGCCGCAGAGGTCGGCGATGGTTTAGAGAAGTGGGAGAGGTTTCTCCCTAAAATCTCGTTAAGGGTTTTGCTCGTAGAAGCTGACGATTCCACCAGACAGATTATCTCTGCTCTCCTCAGAAAATGCAGTTACAGAGGTCAGTTCTGTCTGAACCTCGACTGTTTTGTCGGAATCTATGTTGTCTGAAAATATGGAACTGTAAAAAACTGATTAGAGTGTGAAAGTTTTTTCCTTTTGATCTCAGATTAGTTTGTTTCCAATAAAATTTTTTTTTTTAATCTCAGCTCAATGGTTGAATGTGGTTTGTTTTGTGTACTATGTTGTATCTTCTCAGTTGCTTCTGTACCTGATGGCTTGAAGGCTTGGGAGATGCTAAAAGGAAACGGTGAAAGTGTTGATCTGATACTCACAGAGGTTGATCTACCTTCAATATCTGGATACGCTCTTCTAACACTTATCATGGAGCATGATGCCTGCAAGAACATCCCTGTCATAAGTATGTGACTAACTTGTTCATTAGCTTGAAATGATTTTCAGCTCATTAACTTGTTTGTGAATTGTTTGTTTCAGTGATGTCGACAGAGGACTCGGTGAATACTGTGTACAAGTGCATGTTGAAAGGTGCGGCTGACTATCTTGTTAAGCCGTTGAGGAGGAATGAGTTGAGAAATCTCTGGCAACATGTTTGGAGAAGAAAACAAAGTGTATGTTCTGTTCCATTCAATCTTTTAATTGAGTTTCTGAGCAGTTTATAATCTGAGTTCTTGATCTTCTTGGCAGTCACTTGCTATTGATAGCTTTCCACTTGATGAGAGTGTTGGACACCAGAAACATGAGGGTGCGTCTGCAAATAACTCGACCAGTGAACAAGAGAATGGATTTGAGAGAGATGAACGTCCTGTGATTGGTACTGGTGGTGATGCTCAGGTTAGATTCTCTTCACATGTGAGTTTGATTCTGTTCTTTGGTGTTTTTTCTTAAAAACTTTGTTCTTGTAGAGCTCATGTACAAGACCAGAGATGGAAGGAGAGAGCGCAGACGTGGAGGACTCAACTAAAGAAGCCATTGACTTCATGGGAGCATCGTTTAGAAGAAACGGACAAGGAAGCAGAGAAGAAACTGTTGCTAGATACGAATCTCGGATAGAGCTTGATCTCTCCTTGAGAAGGCCAAACCAATCTTCTGGAGACAGGCCCTCTCTTCATCCTTCTAGTGGCTCTGCCTTCACAAGGTTAGTTGTCTAATCTCTGGTTCCTTTCTCTCTATCCATCTTTCTCCTGATCTTGTGTGCTAAGTTCTTGTTGCCAGGTACGTTCACAGGCCATTGCAGACACAATGTTCGGTCTCTTCCTTGGTTCCCGACCAGGAAAAGAATGTTGCAGCAAGTGAAGATGATAACATTGTGGTAATCAATCAATACAATTCATCTGAACCGCCTCCAAGTGCTCCGAGAAGAAACGAGGCCAGCTTTTACAATAGTGCTGACTCACCTGGTCCACCTTCTTGGCCAGGACAAGGTTCTTACCCAACGGTAGTTCCCATCAAGAGTATACACTTCACAGGTCCTAACACAGCTTATGTGGCTCCTGCTTCAGTGTCTCCAAGCCCTAGTTCAGTTAGTCCGCATGAGTACAGTTCCATGTTTCACCCATTCAATGGTAAACCAGAGGGTTTGCAAGAGCAGGATGTAGAGGAGAGAAGACACGTCTCTTCTGCAACTGAACATATCACAATAGGGAACCACTGCAGTACCAACTACATTGATCATCAACATCATCAGCTTCTGGAGAAGAAGAACGAAGAAGGATACTCGTCGTCTGTAGGGAAGACTCAGCAATCTCTTAGGGAAGCTGCTTTAAACAAGTTCCGGATGAAGCGCAAAGACAGGTGTTTTGATAAAAAGGTATATAAACTTTGATGTTCGAACTCATGACTAAACAACTGCTTTGTTAAAATGAATGATTCCAACGGTTTTGAAATCATTAGGTCCGTTATGAGAGCAGGAAGAAACTGGCAGAGCAACGTCCGCGTATCAAAGGGCAATTCGTTCGTCAAGTCCAATCCACTGAGAACACAACACAACAAGCTCCACAATGATATTTATTAGTATCTATACTTCAATTTTGCAACAACTAGAGGATGGACTTTGTTTTCTCCGATTCAGGAGCTGTTCTTGTACTAACTCTCCATGTAGTTGGTGACACCTTTGGGTATACATTCAGCTTTGGAGCTTTGTTGCAGAGATAAGTTAGTAATCTACTTTAGATTGTAAATTAGTAATTACACATGGTGGTGACACTCTTTTGTGTGTACATACAGCTTTGGAGCTTTGTTGTTGAGTTTAGCAAGGATTCTACTTTAGATATGTGAGCTTTGTGGTTGAGTTTAGTTAGTAATCTACTTTATATATGTAAATTACATATGGTAGTGACACTTATTGTGTGTTACAGCTTTGGAGCTTTGTGGTTGAGTTTAGTTAGCAATCTACTTCAGATATGTAATTACATATGGTGGATTAGTACATACAAAAGAGAGTATTACAAGCTTTGATCAATACTTCTATGTATATTTCTATAACTTGCAACTAGAGTTTATAAGATTGACAAAACTCCATTAAAGAAGACAGAAGCTACAATGAGATCAGAACTTGTAAGAGTAGTAGCCAAGTTACACCAAACAACAAACAAAGCCAAGCTAAGAAGATGATTAAGCTGAGACTTAATGTGTTACTAGATTTTAACCCGCACGTCCGTGCGGATATTTTTCTATTTTATAAATGTATTTGATATTATTATAAATATTTTATTTTATATAATTTTAATTTAGTGCTATATATTGTGTAACTCTATAATTTTTTTTATATTTCTTCTTCAACATTATTAATATATAGTGATTTGTTTAAAACATTTTAATTTGTTATTAATTTTTATTACTTACTAATATATTTTCGAGTTAGATACAATAAAATAACCATATGAAATAATCAAATAAAGAATCTATTTCAAAATATGTTTTTTTTCTTTAATTTATACATTTTGCATATATATATTTTAAATTTTATTTATTTATATTATTTAAAAGAAATCTATTTAATATGTATAAGAAAATATACTTTAACATATATCATTTTAGTGTTTTACGAAATTTATAAGTAAAAACACTGTTTTGTTTAAATAATATAGACCTATTTTTAGTAAATTTTATACATAGTAGTATCTATCATATTATTTTATTAAAATTTATTGATATATGATATTTTTTGGATGTTATGATATTAAGTTTTATTTTAAAAAAATTAAGACTTCATTTCTTTAAAAGAAAATTTCCAACATATTTTTTTATAATTAAAACAAAAATAAATTTAAAATTAAAATTTGATTTGTCATTAATATTTTAAGTGAGTTGCTAAAATACCATAGTTTTCTATTGACATTTTTTAAATAGTATATGAATTAAAGTTTATTATATATTATTATATTTTTGTATACAAACATTTTAAATAATATATTGTTGAGAGTTTCAATATAAATAAAAAATTGTAGAAATATAAGTTTAACATATGTTAATACATTTATTTTTTATAAAGCTATTATACAATTTATGAATTTTAGCCTATTTTAATGATGAATGATGATTTATTTAAATGAAAAACTTTACAATTTAAAATTTGTTAATTTACCTATTTAATATAATTTTATCATATTTAATTCATGTAACACTTCAATTTTCATATAATCCAGAATATATTTATAGAATTTATAAAAAAGTAGAATTTTTATTTTCTTGTTTATAATAAAATTTTAGTTAACATATATTTATAATAATATTATATAAATAATTACGAAATTTATTAATGTATTATTTTATAAAAATATTTAAATTCTTAAGTAAGATTTTGTTAGATTCTTTCTCAACAGATTTTGTTATAATTAAAAAATAAAATTTAAATCTTTAGTTGGTTTATTATTGATGTAAATAATTAAATATGTCATATTAACTAATTTTTGAAATGGTCTAATTACTATTTGTTAATAGTAGATAAAATTTTAAAATTTTTTAATTTACCTATTTAATATAATTTTACCATATTTAACTAATGTAACACTGCTCTTTTTATATAATAGAGTATTTATAAAATTTATAAAAAAATAGTGTAGAATTTTATTTCCCTGTTTTATAATAAAAACTTAATTAAATTGATTTATAATAATATTATATTACTAATCACGAAATTTATTAATATATAATTTTATAAAAATATTTAAACTTTTAAGTAAAATTTTGTTAGATTCTTTCTCAACAGATTTTGTTATAATTAAAAAAAATAAAAATTATACTTGGTTTATTATTAATGTACCAAATTTATATACCCATTGAAATTAATTAATTTAAATATATTATTTTAAATGATATTGGCAGAATATGTAAATAAGAAAGAAATGGGGTGATTAAATATGTAAATAGAAGAAAATATTTAATTTGCTATCCGTGTTTCCAAACATTCTTCATTTAGTCTACTATCTATGGTTCCAAACATTCCAATTTTGTACTTGATTTCTAATAATATAAATGTTAGTTAATAGATAAGTCACAACATTTTTCAATAAGTCCAAAAAAAAACATGCCAAGGTAATTTTCAAATAGGACTCTGTTTTAATATATTAGATATAACAAACAAAGCCAAGCTAAGAAGATTAAGCTGAGACTTAATGTGTTATATGAATGTATTATAAATGTGTTGTATTGTAGGTATGTAACTCTACATGCTTCTTGATTATTCATATAACTGATGAATCACTGTAATAAAAAGACAAAAGGAATCTAAAGTGAAAGCTTCTTTTGAGTTTTAAGACCGAACCGAACTGGGACTAACCCACTTCCAGTAATGCCTCTTCACCGTTACAGCTTTTCCGACAGCTTCCGTTAACTCTCCACCATACTCTTTCTCCTCCGTGCAGAAATCTTCCTCCGGCAGACCCTCCACCGTCGCATCCACCGAGTGCAGAGCATAACGCGCGGGTAAACCCGGATACGAAAGCGAGTTCCTTTCCTCCACTCTTCTACTATATGTCCCGGGAAGAATCTTAACCCTCTCTCCACCGTCTAATATCGATCCGAGCTCTTCTTTAACAGCTCGAAAGACAGCTTCTTCGGGAGTCTCGTTAGGCTTCATCTTCTCCGACAAAGGACGAAACCTCTCACGGACACTCCCGTCTGATAACTCCTGGTGAGACTCGACGAGGACTTTACCGTATTCTCCGATCACACGGACGGTGACGACGTTAACGGTGCGTACCGGAGGAGTTGAGTCAGCGAGAGAAGTCTCGCCGTCGGAGAGCTCAAGCCAGAGGTTGTGAACGTTTTTCGTCCCCGGTTTGACTCCCCACGCGGCGAACGAGTCTGAAGGGAGTCTCGGTTCGAGCCAATCGGAGAGAGACTGGGGGTTAGCGAAGCGCTGCTGCGTCGGAGGAGGAGGAGAGGGACGAGACATGGAGGCGGCGGATCGGCGGCGAGGAGTTAGAGGGAAGGAGAATCTGTTGGAGACGAGTGGTTTGGGAGAGGACCAGAGGAAGAGGAGAGAGAAGGCTGCGAGGAAGAGGTCGGGAAGGGTGGAGGAGACGGTTGCGTGTGGAGGTTTGTGGTTGTTACGGCGGTTTAGGGGAGGCGTGTGCGGTGGAGATGGGCCAAGGAACATGTCAATGAATAAAAAGCCCACCGGGTTAATAGTCGTGGCTCATTCTCTAACCATAGAGAGGGTATAACACCAAACTGATTGGATTTATTTTAGATTTTCTACGACCAGATAAATGAATATGAGGGGGAGAACCGAGAATGTAATAAGGGTCCCAATTGTAATAATGATCAAAAAGACGATTCGCATTTTTTTTTCTTTAACTTCTTCCTAACAGTTTTTCTCTAAACACTAGTTTATTAATATTATTATTATTATATTACGAATCACCAAAAATATCACATTTATTTTACATTTCACGATTCTAATTCTTATTATAGTTTGACTATATAGTATAAACCGTTCTATAAAATTCACATTGCAGTTCTATTTACAAAATAATAATTAAAAACTCATTAAAATTTTCTAGTATATTTTCTGATAATCCAAAATACCCCCAAAAATATGAAAAAAATAAGTGTTTTGGCTAAAAGAAGCTAAAAACAGCTAAAATCTAATATTAATTAAAAAGGTTAAATATGTTTCCAAAAGAAAGAAAAAGTGAGATATGTTGCCAAAAAAAAGAAGGGTAATTTTTTTTTCAGAATCTTGTTAATGAAATAACATTAAATTTTATTAGTAAGAAATTTTGCTATATGTAAATATAACAAGAACAATAAAGAAAAGGTGTTGACAAATGACTAAAGTAATTAATAACAATTTCTTGTATCTGTATATTTTTTCTTGACTGGAATATATTGTTTTTTTTATAACCAAAAGAACTTAATATTCCCTCTATTATAATCTTCAATCTGATTGTTGCGATGCAGATATAGGCGAGCTGCATGAGTTGTTATTGAATATTTATTTACTATCCACAGATTCATCTTTTGGTGTGAATGAACATGGCTGTCCCGGAAAATGCTGATGTGAAAGTGGACTCTTCATTAGCAGATGGGATGATGCCACCATGTCCTGTTGATCAGAATCCTGAATCCAACTCGTCTGTTGAGACACCAAACCCAACAAAGGGCCAGAACAGTGAAGGGGGTCTCAAAAGTGAGATAAGTCATTTGGATGTTAAGTTGTCCAAGTTAAACCCGATGGCTAAGGATTATGTTCCACAATCACTTGATCGGACCCACTCTTGGTTTGAGATGAATAGCTTATGGTTTACCAATAGTTTCTCAATGCAAGCTTTCTCTGCTGAGGATAGTGACTTTTTTGCTACAAGGGTATGTATTATTTATGTATATCATCTTTTACATTATTCTTTGAGTTATGGTCTATATGTGTTGGATTTGTTAGGTTTCATGAAGTTTCCTCTCAATGTTTACATCTTGTGTATTATAACCTTTGTTATTTATCATTTCATAGATTAATGAAAAATGTAAAAGTCAGAATATTTGTTTGCAGTGGTGGATCTAGAGATTAGGGGGAAATAAACATTTTAAATTCAATCTTAATAACATTTTTTTGATAATTTGGGGGTCAGTCGATCTATATATAATAATGCTTTAAAAATATGGGGTTTAAGACGAATGTTTCATCCCGATGTACCAAGAACCGACTTTGAATTGTTTGTAGTTTACGAGTTATTTTCCTATATTCAAAAGTCAGTATAATTCATGTCCTCTTGATACAGAGAATAAACTTTGGCCAAGGGAGGCGAAGGATGAACAAGAAAGCAAGCCTGGCTCAGAAGGAAGATGTAATCAGGAGAACTGTCCATGTCTCACACATTGATCAACAGGTCTAAAAAGATAATTACTGTCTTCAAGATCTCTCTTTCTCAGAAGGAGTGCAATACAATTAACCAAAGCCCTCTTTGTCTTTTTGTAGGTCACTGAGGAGCAACTTACTGGTCTCTTTCAATCTTGTGGCCAGGTACTTGAGTAATGTATCTTTTAACCATTTTGTTTTGAAGTCAAGTCTCATACAGTTTCTTGTTCATCTTTTGGTCTAAATCAAAGGTTGTTGAATGTCGTATATGCGGTGACAACAAATCTATCCTCCGTTTTGCCTTCATTGAGTTCACTGAAGAAGGTACCTCTACTCCCACCAACTGTCTTATCCCTTTTGAAATGTTCTTCTTGTGTTTGCTAACCAGTGAAGTAATGTCTCAGAGGGAGCTAGGTCTGCTTTTAGCCTATCAGGAACTCTCTTTGGCTCTCATCCTATTAAGGTTCTTCTATCCAAAACAGCTATTGTGCCTGTGAACCCGAGTCTCCTTCCAAAGGTAAGTTGAATTATATAATCATATCTAAACAAGTCTTAGGCTTAGCTCTTACTTAATGTTACTTTCAGTCTGAGGAGGAGCGTGAGAAATGTGCAAAGACTGTTTACTGTACTAATATTGACAAGAAGGTAATCTTGATTATCATGTCCTAATCACTCATGTAATGTCATTTGGCAAAACCTATGTTATGCTCATTGCATGTTTGCATCAGACTAATTAATCAAAGCTATTACATGCAGGTCACTCAAATGGAACTGGAAGATTTCTTTAAAACAGCATGTGGGGAGGTACATATTTTTGGTTATGGCTAGGCAGATTGTTTATACTTTATACTATATATGTTGTGTTTTTCGATTTTACTGTCATCTTTATATTTTCTTGTAGATTCAACATCTGAGGCTTGTTAGAGACTCTCTTCACCAAACCAACATTGCTTTTGTTGAATTTAAGCTGGTGATTTTCTCCTCTTGCCTGTTTTTTTTTTTCAGTACATGAATTTTCATTATCACTTTGGTAACTGCATGAACTTGATTCTGAAGTTAAAATCATTTTATGATACTTCACTTTAAGTATTTGAGTTTAATTAATTTTACATACGTGATAGTCTTTTGAAGTTGTACTCATTCTCTGACTACATATATTAATCGTCATTAGTATGATATACTCACTGCAATAATGTGCATGGTCCACTAATATTTAATTTTTGTTTGGCCCTAATCAGTACAAATAATAAAGTGGGAAATGATTATTTTTGTGTGTGTTTTCAGGTGGAAAGTGTAGTTTCTGCTCTTAACTGCAGTGGTGTCGTCTTGGGCAGGCTTTCTATAAGGTAGGTTACAAGAATTTTACTGTGGCCTTTTTTAACCTTCTCGTGTTTATTTTCAATCTATTATTATAACTAATTGCGATTAGCTCGTTTAAGTTTTGGTTGTAGAATGTTACATGCTAGTTGTAGATGTAAATAGTTTTGTAGCTTTTGTAACCTTTTCTCTTGTTAACACGACTAAGGTCTTTAGTTATTATCTTTGGATTCGAGTTTGTAGTAACTATGTTGTTCTTTAAGGTTACTAAGACATAATAAACTCATCAGTGTGATAATAATATTTTGCTTTTCTATGTGTGTGAAGGATAAGTCAGTCAAAGACACCAGTGAGGCTAGACCCCTCTGATTTAAACTAATGTTAGCTGCAAACCGATCAAAGAGACCAATTCAAGAAGAGAAAGAGAGCTCAAATGTAATTTTAAAGATACTCAAGAGACATTTATGTTCGTATAGTGAAGGATCCTTTTGTTACCTTGCTTCCCCAGCATCTTTGGATCCTCAGTAACTTTTTTTTTTGAGAAATTTCTCAGTAACTTTAGACTAGACTTTCTGCTTCTATTTGCTTTGGAACCAGATTGTTCATTTTTTTGTTATCTTTATGGATCATTTACATTTGGTAAGAATACTCAATGTTTTCATTGATATTTCTTGTTGTTTCTGTTAGATTTTAGGAGAATCTTTGCTTTGTGAAAGAATATTTATTTTCTTTGTTATTTAGATTTGCTCTGCTTTTACTTTTTAGTTTACAATCATATCGTTTTCTGAAAGGATCTAGTTAGCTTATGAAGATATAGACGACCCTTATGGCCAAACAACCATCTACCAAAAAGACCTTATATCTTGAAACTAAATTCATTAAACCTACAATTTGTTTTCTTTTAAATTATTAAATCCTGAATACTTTCTTCAATAGTTTAGAATCAAAAGTGCTGGTTGGTGTTGTGATTATTTCAGACACTCTTTTCAACAATTATCATGCACTTTACGCTTTGGGTAGTAAACAACTAGGAGGAGTTTAAAATTCATGTTACTAAAACATACTAGATTTTAGAAAATACTTTATAATTCTGAGTTATTTAACTTATCATTTTACAAAACACTTTAAAATTTGCTACTATCGAATAATTTAAGTTGGAGATTTTTAAATTATTTAGGTTATCCTATAGTGTTTTAGGAGAATTTCATAGTTATAAAAATGAAAATCTAAATTTTATAGTTTTAAATGAGATTCTAGATACTTATTAAAAGTTTTAGATGAACAAAAATTTTCAATTTACTTATAATCGTCTACAAAATCTATTAAAAATTAAATCACTTAAAATTTCATACTCAATACAAATAAGGACAAACAAACTTTCTTTGATGGCAAACAAAAACAAATAAAAAGGCAACATTTGATAGCAAATAAGGAAACAAATTTTATTTTAGAAGATGAGATGTACTAGAAAAGTTTTATCGTGAAAAGTTTTAAACCCGTTCAGCTTCTTTAGACTTAGAACAAATAAATTTATCGGCCGTTCTTCCGTTTCTTTTCAACTGGTCCTGATTCAGTTTTTGGCCCTTGTGTTGTTGAACCTGGGTCTTGCGTTCGTTGTGTTTTTGTTAATGCACTTGTATCTCCGGTTCGTTGTGTTAGCATGGATGCTATTCCGGTTGATAGTGCGGATATGGTTGACGACACAGTTCCTGAATGTTTAACACAATCTTATGGTTAATTAACAAAAAGAAATAGCATTTAAAATATGAGAAGATGAGATGAAATTCTAGTCCAAGAACTGATCACCACCTCAAAAGAAAATTTATAAAAATTAGAAGATGAGGAAAGTAAGAAAGATGATACAAGCACCTGAGGCTGAAGCTGAAGCATCTTTCTTCTCCTTTCCCTTATACTTTGCGTTCATCTCTTGCATGTGCTCCTTTTGTTTCCTATCATCTGCCCTTGCCCACTCCAAGCGAATACGTGCTTCTTTTTGCAATTTTCTTTTGTGTAAATATTTCTCCAAGAAGCCTCGGTTATCTACTGGGATTGGCTCACCAAAATTTTTACCTCCTACTCTCAACTTAGGTTGTACCTCTGCCTTAACCTCTTTTTCTTTTCCTTTGTTTTGGTTTCGATAATACTCTTTTTCTTCGCTAGGAAGAAGCTTAAGTGCACCCACAACGACACCTTTTGCCATCCCAGCCGCACCTACACTTATATCTACTGCCTTCCCAGCTGCACCCGCGCCGAAACCTTTTGCCTTCCCCAACAAATCATATGGCTGCACTCCAGTCCAGTTTGAGCTGCTGGCATCATCATCATTGACCGGCTTACTCGGTTCATCTGGCTGCTGGTTCTTGACTTCTGGCTCTGTTTCTTCATCTGATCCAATCTTGATTGTCTCAACGGTTTCATCTATCTTCCTTAGTTTCTTTGTCAATTCAAACGTATCAAACTCTCCCCTCACCTCTAGCTGACCTTCTCCTTCAACCTCTTTGGCCTCATTAACTCCTAATAATATCAATAGTTATTGATTTATCCTTTTTAAAAGAAAATGTAATTCAACTCAAAAATTGTTTTTACAAAGAATGCATGAGGTATATGGATTTGTGTCATAATCTGCATTAAATTCCAAATAAATGCAAAAAAATATATATATATATCTAAAAGAACTTGACTAGATTAAATTCTTTTTCTGTATGTAAACAGATCAATATTTACCATTATGTTTTATTTTAATACAAGTATAGATTAGTGTTGGTGTACCTTCAAACTCTCTGGCAATTTTCATAGACTTCCTTTTGATGCGTTCATCAAAAACTTTAAACTTGTATATAACTATCATCTGCAAAATTAGGTAAGCAGTTCATGATATAAGCACACAATCCTTATCACATAAAATATATAAATAAATTCAAAGCCATTGAAATATAAATTTCTTAAATTTGTTCTGAGAATTGAGAAAACAAACCTTCATTTTCTAGAAATAGAAAGTTATAGAGGGAAGAGATATAACTTAGAGGATTGCAACCTTGCAGCTTGCTCATTAAACCTATGCTTTGCTGTTTATTTATACGATTGCTTCTATTGATTAGTGAATATAATAACGATTAGTCAAGTCACCGGAGCTACAACATGAAATAGTATATTTGGATGACTAAAATCCAGACTACTACAGACAATTAAAATCTTTCTATATAATAGGTGGGTCGAATAATAACAATTTGAGTCTTTCTATATAATATGTGGGTCGAATGTGGCTGCGTCTCTTACTTTAATTGCTTCAACTAATACCGTGTTATTTTATCTACGTATGCACCACTTTTGTAAATAATATAAGAAAGACTCCAACCATTTCTTCGAAACTAGGAATTAAAATACTCATGTAAAAGTAATCAATCCAGAACAGAAGTAAAACATCAAGTTGTTTTGTATAATGGCTTAGTTCAAGTTGAAAAAATTTCGTGCAAAAATAATGCAAAAGATAAGAGAGACGTTCTTTGTTGTAGAAATTGGCAGATTTTGAGAAATTTATTTTTATCAACCAGTGTTAAGTCCAATAAAACAAGAAAAAGAAATATAGTATTAAGTATGAACCTTGGTTTAGGGGTATAAGTCAAAGAGAAATGAACTATGAGAGCTAACTAATTTCTATTGTTCTTACCTAACAAACGAACTTTATATATTTTATTGTGTTTTAGCTGACCTCTCTTGTGAAGGTGGGCTTGCTTAGAGCATCAGCAGTGATGGTCTCTCATAGAAGTCTCTAGCCATTTAAATATTAAAACAAATAGAAAACTAGGAAAGAGAATAAAAAAGGTGCAGAGTTAAGACGGGGACGATTCTTTAGAAAGAATCGATTCTTTCAGATGTAGGGAGCTTTTTTATATGTGTCACATTCTTATTAGTTTAATTTTGTTTTTCATTTAAAAAGTAATTGATTAATTTAATCTATTATTATTATATTTGTAAGGTACTTTAGAGAGTCTCTAACCACTAATGATGCTATTATGTTATCAATCATTGAATTATAATATTATATTTTGGTTTGTGGTATATGGTGTTTAATAGAATTAATTTGATTATATATATCATTAAAGTGCACTACATCAAAAAAAAATTTAGAGTTAAAATGTGATTTCTCTGGAGCAATGGAAGCATATGTGATTAATCGGAACGTAATCCGTAATATCGTGTGAATGAGGCAAAAACAAGAAAAAACATCAATTGGTAATTGAAAATTTAGTAACAAATCTTTCAAAGCATAAAAAAAAAAGAGAAATACTCTAAGATAAACCTAAAAAGTTTTTGTCACAAAAATAACCTTTACGGAAGAAAATCACAAAAATAACATTTATTAAAGAGTGTAAATATACATTTATACCCCTTGGGTTAACTAATCTAGACTTAGATTTTAGAGTTATGGGATAGGATTTTGGGGGTGAAGTTTAAAATTGAAAGTCCATATATATATATATAGATAGATATATTTATTTATTTATTTTTTCAAACAAATATAAATTAACTTTGGTCAGGAAAATAGACTCCTCCTAACGAGAATTGAACACATGACTCCCTAGATCTCTTCTAGGTAATCAAGGAGTTCCAGTTACTGGATCAACTCTTCATTAATTACAAAGAGCATCTTTAGCAACAGAGTCTGCACTTGAATTCAAAGCTCTAGGAATCAAAGAAAAAAGCTGAAAACAAGAGACCCAAGATTAGTAGCTTGATTTCCATGTTTGTTAATGTGAGTTGATTGTTCTGATGTGCACTTGAGTATCTAATTTAAAGTAGAGTATGGTGAGTGTTCCATTATGGTGACACTTGGCATGGAGAAGAGCCGTATGCAAGGCCAGTACTTCCATCGTCAAAGGGGACATAACACGATGTTCCATGGATTAACCATGACCCTGGGCTGCTGGATGAGTCACAGAAAATCCAGCCAGCCTGCAGCATCTGAGATGTTTCAAAGTGATATATAACTCATTGACTCTTAACATGCCCTAAAATGAAAGCTGCGTTATATATAAATGAGGTTCTGTGGACACTAGGATACGGACTCCAAGCTCTTCCCGTTTGAAAGCGATGTACAGTGCAATGCATCATCAATATCCTTGCAACCTGTTACCACCACAAACAAGTTAATTTACATGTATAAAACTAACTGCAGACTCTGAAAGACATTTATATTGGCTGAACTCATATATATATATATATATATATATATATATTATCATATGAGTAAAGCTTTAGGTACATACAGAGGCGGATCTACAGCAAGAGGAGGTGTGGCATGTGCCCAACCCAACACTATTTTGATATTTTTCCTTAATAACTATAGTGCTAAGTTAACCATTAGTGATGTTAAAATATACTACATGCCCATACTAAAACCAATTCTGGATCTGTCCCTGGGTACATACCCGGAGGGTCCACACTAAAGACAAACAAATGTAGTAAGTCTTTCGTAACAGGATTGGATATGTCTTCAGTAGATATAGACCAGGGTAAGGGTGGCAACCATGACAAAACTTGAGAAGAGAACGGCGAGTAGTCAACATCGTTCTCTATCAAGACAACCTGCAGCATCCACAAGAAAGAGTATCAATGTTATTGCCCTCCCACTTCCTACCAGAACAGAACCCTGTAATTTGATGTAATGCCACTTTGGTTAAGCTCAACCAATTGAACCGATGACAATAAACATCGTCAGACTTTTTCTTAATTTAACCTGCAACCATTTGCTACCAATATACAGTATCAGACCGGTTAAATATTGAATTCAAACTTGCTTACCAACTTGTATCAAGAGGGTTTGAACCGGTTTATAATAAAGATGAAAAGTGGCTTTTTGTTGTCTTTTTCACTTGGTGGTGTAAAGAATAGTCAAGTTGCTAACCGTATTAACTCGTTTTCGCGTTTCCCTGACAAATGGCTACGAGCCTGCGACTTTCATTTGGTTAATACGTTCGGTGACTGGCTGGGACAGATCATAACCACCGTTCTTCGTTTGTTCAACTTTTTATTTATTGTATAAAACTAATTGGAAAACTCGGTTTGTCTAAAAGTTTTTTAAGCTTTGTTTAGGTAGCTTTCCGTAAGAAAATTAGTCAAACTAGTGTCTAAAAGCTAGTTATTCACCAAGTTTGGTTTGTTAATAAGTTTTAAGGGATAGTGACTATTTGATTTACATTTAGGGTGGTGGACTAATAGTGATGGACTGAGACATGCCCATTTCAAATTATTGATTAGCATTGTTCAAACACTTCTTTATTAAATGTATATTTAATATGATAAAAAAGTTTTACAAGTTTAAATAAATTTTTTATTCGATATCTCCATTTAAACATGTTAAGAGGCCAGCATAAATGAACAAATATGGTTAAAATAATTTATATTTTAAGATTGAAACATGATCTCTTTTTAATCCAAAATGACCTAGAAATAGGTTATGGGTCCCATGACATATGGTTTTGTTTAATACTTAGTATTTAATAATCGAATCATTTTGTCTTTAATCATTAGAGATTAATAAATACAACATTGACTATTATCATTGGATAATCAATTTGTTAATAATTATATTATTCATAATCGAACTTACAAAATAAAATGGGGTTGGATACACATAAGTACATAACCCACACATCTTAAAACTACTTTTTTCAATTTTATTTTAAGTGGTGATTTAGAATTTTTTATTTTTATTTTAAATAATATTCTTAATTTTCTATACAAATAGTTAATGTAATTTGACGTATATGACTATTTGTATTCTACATTATATTTTTATTAGTTGAGTTAAATGTAATTATTATCGTTTTATACAAATGAGATATTGATTAAACAAAAGTTAGAAATTCTTTGATCGTATACAAAAACTTTAAAAAAATTATTAACATATAAAGTAGTTGTATTATATAACTGTGGTCTTATGTATTCAATCACCTAAAACATAAAAATTTATGTAACAACATTTTACCTAATATTTATCGTATAAACCTGGTGTTTTGTGACCATTTCAAACAGGAAGCCATTAAACATGTCCCATAAGACAGACACTAAACAGACAATTAAAAGTGATTAATGACACACTAGTAACGCGTTCCTGGTGGTTGTACTGAAGTGGTCATGTTTTCACTTGGACTTGCTTCTTTTAAATCTTTGAGCTCTTCCAATACTTTTATTTTCGAAAAAACAAATTTTTTTCTTTCATTAAAAACAATTTTTTTTTGGTTCTCACTGTTCAACTTCAGCTCCTCACCGTCCGATCAGTCAATTAAGCTCCACATCCAACGGTCATGGGCCACTGTTACAGCCGGAACATCTCCGCCGTCAAGGACGACGAGATCCCCGACGTTCCGGATCAACCGTCTCAAAACCCCCGGCAAAGTCCGGTTCCTCAGTCTCCTCCTCCCTCCTCCGAAGTCAACTCCTACACCAACAGCCCGTTCCAGAGCCCCTTACCGGCGGGTGTAGCTCCGTCTCCGGCGAGAACTCCGGGAAGAAAGTTCAAATGGCCGTTTCCCCCGCCGTCACCCGCGAAACCGATCATGGCGGCTCTGAGACGGCGGAGAGCCGCGCCGCCGCAGCCTCGAGACGAGCCGATCCCGGAGGACAGCGAGGACGCTGGAGTGGACAGCGAGAGGCTAGACAAGAACTTTGGTTTTGGCAAGAACGTGGAAGGGAAGTACGAGATGGGGAAGGAGGTAGGGCGAGGGCATTTTGGTCATACTTGTTGGGCTAAGGCTAAGAAAGGGAAGATGAAGGGAAAGACGGTGGCTGTCAAGATCATCTCTAAAGCTAAGGTCTTTCTCTCTCTCTGTCTTGGTAGGTTTCAAATGTGGTACCGACCAATGTAGGGACTTCTTGTCTTGTTGTTGCTGTTCTTTACTATGTCTGAATCTTGTAAGATCTCGTTTTGAGTTAATGTAGATATAAAGATGATGACTTTGGTTTTTTTTTCGGTTTGATTAGATGACATCGGCTTTGTCTATTGAAGATGTTCGTAGAGAAGTGAAGTTGCTGAAAGCTTTGTCTGGGCATAAGCATATGGTTAAGTTCTATGATGTGTATGAGGACAATGATAACGTCTATGTAGTTATGGAGTAAGTAGTTCATTCATAATCTTATTGAGTATGGATTTGGAAGTTTCATTCTTTTTACTGGCAAGACCATGATGAAAGTTGAACTAGTTTATTCAATGTTCTAAAACCATTAAGCATTTTTTGGTCTAGGCGCGCGCCTAGATAGGCCTAATTACCGTCTAGCGATTTTTTGAACATTGAGTTTGTTAACTGAGTCGACTTCAGATATTCAATCTTCTCTTCTAATAATGCTTTCAGGTTGTGTGAAGGTGGAGAGCTATTGGATAGAATCTTAGCCAGGTAAGTACATCTTTAGTAGTCTTCTTTTGTGCTCTTGCAATGGATATGGGATCAGAATCTTGTATTGTTGCTTTGCTGCAGAGGTGGTAGATACCCTGAAGTCGATGCCAAACGTATTCTTGTACAGATTTTATCTGCAACAGCATTTTTTCACCTCCAAGGTGTTGTGCACCGTGATTTAAAGCCAGAGGTATACAGTCTTCTTTCTATAAGCTACTTACATTTCAATCAATACCACCTTGTCCCTCTCAAAGCAATGGTGCATTTGTGTATCCAGAACTTTCTCTTTACCAGCAGAAACGAGGATGCAGTACTCAAGGTCATAGACTTTGGCTTGTCTGATTTCATTAGATACGGTAATTATTACATGATTCTGCATATTGTATGCAAGTTTGGCTTTGACATTATGATGAGTTAAGTCTTTTGTATTTGCAGATCAACGTCTCAATGATGTGGTTGGAAGCGCATACTATGTTGCACCTGAAGTACTCCATAGGTCTTATAGCACTGAAGCAGATATGTGGAGCATTGGTGTCATAAGTTACATACTACTATGTGGAAGCAGACCTTTCTATGGAAGAACTGAATCTGCAATATTCCGTTGCGTGCTTAGAGCAAACCCTAACTTTGAGGATATGCCTTGGCCTTCTATATCTCCTACTGGTAAAGATTTTGTGAAAAGGCTTTTGAACAAGGATCATAGGAAACGAATGACAGCTGCTCAAGCTCTAGGTTAGTGTTCTTGAAATGGAAACAAGAACATGGCATTAAGTATAGGTTTTACTTTGCTTTCCATTGGTGGTGATGTTATATGATATGTGTTTGCAGCTCATCCGTGGTTACGTGATGAAAACCCTGGTTTGCTTCTTGATTTCTCGGTTTACAAGTTGGTTAGGTCTTATATTCGTGCCTCGCCTTTCAGAAGAGCAGCACTTAAGGTAGATTCTTGATACCCTCATGTTATTAGTATCAAATGCATTGATCTTTTCTCTTTTCGTTTAAAGATAGTCAACCTATTCATGCTACAAACAGAATGTTACTCGTCTTTTTGGCACTCACTTACTTGCTAATCTTTCAATAGGCTCTCTCCAAAGCTATACCAGATGAGGAGCTTGTGTTCCTTAAGGCACAGTTCATGCTCCTAGACCCTAAAGATGGAGCTTTATCTCTTAACAACTTCACAACGGTCAGTGGTCCTTTCTTGATTTAGTTATAGCATATTGATTCAGTCTTTGATTTGTGAATCTATACTCATTATGCTGATCCTTCATCGAAAATTGATAAATCCTTCTCTAGCTTGGATGAGTCTTACAAGTTACAACCAAGCTGCATCTCCTATATATGCATTGAAACCTAAAACCAAAGTCCTCTGGGAAAAGGAAATAGAATTACTATATAGTTTCCTAATTCTAAGAAATAAAAATCCTTGAGTGTTACTGCAGGCGTTAACAAGATATGCTACTGATGCTATGATGGAATCAAAGCTCCCTGATATTTTAAACACAGTAAGACATCTCTGGTTATATACATTTTATGTTTGCTTCTGAAGTTTAAGGGTGGACCAATTATGAATGTAAGATAAGAGTCTTTTCTTTAGTATATCTTCATGACCATGATCTTCTTTATGTGAAGATGCAACCGCTGGCGCAAAAGAAACTCGAGTTTGAAGAGTTCTGTGCGGCTGGGGTCAGCGTTTACCAACTGGAAGCTCTTGAAGAATGGGAACAGATTGCAACTTCTGCGTTTGAGCACTTTGAACAAGAAGGAAACCGAATCATATCTGTCCAAGAACTCGCTGGGGTATGCTCCTAATTCAACCTTCTATGAGATTGGAGTAAGCACCATCTCTTTGTTAAGATTAAAAACATTTTCTGTAGGAAATGAGCGTGGGACCAAATGCATATCCTCTGCTCAAGGATTGGATCGGGAGTTCAGATGGGAAGTTGAGTTTCTTGGGATATGCTAAGTTCTTGCATGGTGTTACTGTACGAAGCTCGAGCTCAAGACCAAGATGACATATGGTCATGACATGAGTCTTCTAACGTGTGAATCAAGTCTTAAGACCTTGGGTTCAAAGATACAACATATAGTGGAAGTGGAAGGCAAGTACACTTCCTGTGTAAATGATTCTTTTTGAGCATATCGTTTTTAGAGCAACCAAACCCAAAAGGGAAAACGTGCTATCTATTATAGAAGGAACTGAAGAGTTGTGTTTTGGTATTGTTATCTGCTTTTAGTTTGGTTAGCATCATTGATTGTATATGCTATACTCGCTGGAGTTCTAAACAAGTGCCTTTGGAGGCGATTCTAGCAGTCGTTTAGAGAGATTCCAAAAGTTGTAAAGAGCTTTCGGAAGGATTAATCTCTTACACTTTTGATGCATTTTCGATAAATTGTAAATTTAAAAAAATTAATTATATTTATTGAATTTTGATTAACTTAAATCTACTAATACTAAAAGGCCAATATCCTCTTCATCTAGCTAAGCCACGTCAGATTAAAATAATCAACCTATCGTGAGTTTACAAATCGCCACATCATTTATTTGTTAACCGAAACAAGTTTGGGCCAATTCAGTTGAGATCCTAATACTACAAAAGCCATGACCCAACTTTAAGTAGCCCAAGCCTTCTTCCGAAGTGTCTAATTTATCTCCGTATACAATCCAATGTTTTTGTTACTTACACTCATTCAATTTTGTAACACGTCAAGCATCTCACACGTGTTTAGCACCAAGCCTTCAATTCTTTCTGTACCCTGATGATAGAAACGTCAACGGCACGTTACGTTTGAGCAAAAGAGAAAACAAAAGCTCTTAAGTTTAATTAATCTGAAATCAGTATACACAGCTTACTACGTTGTCGAGCAGGACATCATAGACATTATTTCCCCATAAGATTCTTTGTCTCTGTGGGAAGTGGGATATGGTCAGATTCTTTAAGCACGAGTTCTCTTCCCGTTTCTTCTACTAGAACATGCATGTTCATGCATCCTTGAACTGATATGTCAACAAGAGATTTCTCCACTACATACTTTTTTTTTTAGATTCTATGCAATGCATGTATATAAATGAAAATAGCTTTGTATCTATTTTAAATTCCCACTACTTTATTTCATACTTCCTTAGAATCTATGGTGATAGTCAATCTTTTTTTACACATTGGGAATTTCATTCAACCATGAAAAATTACATAGGAAATGTATATTTTTGAGTTATGTACATAACTGATAAATCCCAAATCTCACATAATAGGTAAAAAATGAAACCCATTTATTCGTGGAACTACACATATTATACACACACATCCAAGTAAGATAAAGTATTGGATTTTGTCATTTGATTTGAATTATCCTTATTATTATCCGTAAAAATTATTTAATTTAGTTTTATCATTGTACGCGTAACAATAACCAATATACTACCTAGACGATAAATTTGATTTTGAAGTAACATTAATTTCATAGTTTTGATTTTTTTTTAGGTTGGATAAAATTTTGTTTAGTCTCTCAGATTTAAAATATATATTATTTAGTTTTCAAAAAGTATAGTCACAGTAAACCATATTTAAATTTAAATTTAACCATTTTATGTTCTTTATTTAAATATAAATGAAATCAGAGTAACTTAAAAAGTCAGCAACAAATGCCAAAGAAAATTTGATGATAAAAATGTTTAAGGTAATACTCTATTTCATATTATATTTTGGTCATAAAACTGATCAATTATTATTTAAATATTATTAATAATATACAGTTAAAATGGTTTAACCAATTAAATATATTAAAGTATAGTATTATTAGTTAACCAATTTCAAGAGACTTAAGAGTTTCTTAAAATATCAAAACATCGTACATTTTCAAACATCTAATTTCCTCTAGAACATTTAGCATTATGAAACGGAAAGTAATATTTAAAATTTATGAACAAAGAAAAAAGAAAGTAACCTATTAGGTTAAAGGGACATTTAAATAAAAATAGAAAAAAATTAATAAAGTAACAAAATATTAAACACTATGTAAAATAAAAATGCATAAAAAGAATGAGTAAATATTTCTAAACTCTAAACTTCCTAAAATGTTTTATGAATTAAATAATAAAAAAATAAAATATACATAAGTTTAAGTAATTTAAAGTTGTTTTAAATTAATTATAACCGATAGAATAGATAATGATGATTTTCTAAGGAAATGTATATTTTTGAGTTATGTACATAACTGATAAATCCCAAATCTCACATAATAGGTAAAAAATGAAACCCATTTATTCGTGGAACTACACATATTATACACACACATCCAAGTAAGATAAAGTATTGGATTTTGTCATTTGATTTGAATTATCCTTATTATTATCCGTAAAAATTATTTAATTTAGTTTTATCATTGTACGCGTAACAATAACCAATATACTACCTAGACGATAAATTTGATTTTGAAGTAACATTAATTTCATAGTTTTGATTTTTTTTTAGGTTGGATAAAATTTTGTTTAGTCTCTCAGATTTAAAATATATATTATTTAGTTTTCAAAAAGTATAGTCACAGTAAACCATATTTAAATTTAAATTTAACCATTTTATGTTCTTTATTTAAATATAAATGAAATCAGAGTAACTTAAAAAGTCAGCAACAAATGCCAAAGAAAATTTGATGATAAAAATGTTTAAGGTAATACTCTATTTCATATTATATTTTGGTCATAAAACTGATCAATTATTATTTAAATATTATTAATAATATACAGTTAAAATGGTTTAACCAATTAAATATATTAAAGTATAGTATTATTAGTTAACCAATTTCAAGAGACTTAAGAGTTTCTTAAAATATCAAAACATCGTACATTTTCAAACATCTAATTTCCTCTAGAACATTTAGCATTATGAAACGGAAAGTAATATTTAAAATTTATGAACAAAGAAAAAAGAAAGTAACCTATTAGGTTAAAGGGACATTTAAATAAAAATAGAAAAAAATTAATAAAGTAACAAAATATTAAACACTATGTAAAATAAAAATGCATAAAAAGAATGAGTAAATATTTCTAAACTCTAAACTTCCTAAAATGTTTTATGAATTAAATAATAAAAAAATAAAATATACATAAGTTTAAGTAATTTAAAGTTGTTTTAAATTAATTATAACCGATAGAATAGATAATGATGATTTTCTTTTCATCACTGCATTATTAGACTAACATTCTTAATTATATATAATTTTCTAGGCATGTATTACAAAAGATATAGAGTCCAACTGACATTGGAAGACATAATTTGTTTTTGTTTCTAATCATAAATACTAAACTTAGTGTGAAACTTACATCTTTTAATAATCTTGGTTTATATCATTCTGAAAGTTGAAAGATATTTAAGATTCAATAAAATTTTCAAGTTTAAAATATAGTAATTAGCTAAAATATGAAAGAAAGTAAGAATAGAAAAATATCTACTTTGTTTTCATTTGGATTATGAAACTAATATTCAAAACATATAAAATTTGCTAAGCGTATATATCTAATAAAATACATGTAGAAATATGGTGATAGCTCACAACTAGGAATTAGCTCATAACTAGGAATAACTATAAGAGTCTCTAAAATCATTTTGGAAATTCTTTTGCATTTGTAGAAAATTTTATAGCCCACTTTGATCAATAAGCAATTTTTATAGTTACTCAATGGTCCAATTTCAATCGAATGGTTCTGACTTTAAAATCTTTTGATTGCTTTCTAAGAAGCAAGCTTAGAAATTCAAGCAAATAAGTTGTTTATTAAGTTCTTGGGTGATTCTCTTTTGACATCACTAATTTAGTGTTAGCCTAATCGTCAAGATGTAGATCTTACATTATAGAACAACCAAGAATTTATTTTCAATAAGTTTCAAATCATAAGTAATCGGAGATATAAAGTTGTCATGTTCACAACTAATCCCTAAAATATATAAAAATAAAAAGAAAATATAAACTTAAGAGTCTGATACATTCTGCTTTATAATTCTTATTTGCATGAAAATTATTGTTTGCTTCATCATCAGCCACAATTTTACTTTGACTCAACATTGAAAACATCAAAGACTTCAAAGGAAAAATAAGAGTAAAGTTCAATATATGAGTTAGAGCTAAACTTCCAATCTACAACTCATAAGACTATAATCAAGAAAACATAATTGACATCTTGAAAAATGTTTATACATTCTGAATTCAATATTTTGGCACAACTTGAAAAAAAATATTACAAAAATGTGACAAAAATCCTACATACAAATTCAAATAATAAAAGTCAAAATATGTTTTTTTATACTATATCGTTCACACTAAATAGTTTACAAACACAGAAAATTCTATGAATGAAACAAAATTAGTCGGATTATATAATAGGAACTATCCGCGCGTAGCGCGAAAAATGACCTAGTATAATTAAAAATAGTTATAGCTGCTTTGCGAGGGAAAGAATAAATAACTAGATTCTGACCTGCACACGCGTGCGGGTGTTTAATTTTTTTTTTGTTAAAATAATTTCATACATACAATTGTCATATATATATTTTGATGTTTATAACTTTTAAGATTTATTTAATATGATTTTATAGTTTATATGCATCAGTTTTGTTAATTGTTTTAAATTATCATCTTTTTAGTTGTTTATATATATATAACAGTGAAGGTGAATTATCGTTTCACTTTTTGTTTATATATTATTTATTTTGTTATAATTAGCCTAATTATAATAATCTATATTTATATTGAAAATACATTTTTAGTTCTTAATAATATATAAATAGGTATTAGATAATACTTTTATTGTAAAGTTATATACATATATTATATATTTCTAAGTGTAAAAAGATACATATTTTGAAGTTATTAATAAATATTATTTTTGGTTTTAATAGCTTAACTTATTTAGTTAGTTGTAATTAAATTTTTAGATTTATATTTATTAAAAGGCTTACGATAAGAATTATGCTATAAAAAGTAATATTCTCATAATTAAAATTAATATACAGATTAGTTCCTTATAAATAAATAGGTGAAATATTAGTTTTATTAAAGTATTTGAATTTTGATAGATTAGGATTATAATAATAACAAATAAATGCAATGGCATAAGAATGTAATTATTGAGGAAAATTAAGGGGTATTTCAAATTTGTACTTCAATTTTAATAGTTTAGATAAGTTGGTTTAACATTAGTTTCATAGTTGTTCTAGTTAATTTAAAGGTGGTTTAGTAATGATCAAATCTCTCAAATAACATTTTTTAATTTTGTGTTACAAAAATAACTTTTGAGAAAATGATTGAAATAAATTTTTTTATTTTAAAAATTTTGATACTTTTTTTTAAATTTAAATTTTATTTCCAAAACTTCATTCTATAATTCTAAACCTAACTCTGAATTAATTAATTCAAAATTATAAATATATATTTATATTTTTTAATAAAAATATTTAATTATTTTTTATTTAAAATTATTTTTTATTTAAAATTATTTTCTTATTTAAAATTATTTTTTATTTAAAATTATTTTTTTATTTAAAATTATTTTTTTATTTAATTTTTTTTTTTAAATTATTTTTTTATTTAAAATTATTTTTTTATTTAAAATTATTTTTTTATTTAAAATTATTTTGTGATAAAAACTAAAAAAATGGTTAAGCTACACTATCTTTATCAATCAACATAAGCATATACTCGGTTTATCTATCTAAACCGACAGGTTAGGTCCAAGTTTGAGTTCACACACATCCTAACATAGATGTGTTTGGTCGGCTAATAGTCAAAGCTGCTCACTTTCCCTATAAAGAAGCAAAGCTCCCACCTTTTTCATGGCTTCTTCTTGTTTCCTTCGTCAGATTCTCTTCTCTTCACTAACCACTAACCTCCCATCTCGATCAGATCCTCTCTCACCTTTCTTCCCTAAGAATCTAACTTGTTCAACTCCTTGTACTTCGTCTTTATCGGTTTCATCGATCGGGAGATTAACTGATAGTCGGAGAAAGTTATCGGAGGTGAGAAGCATGGCTACGACAGCGATAGAAAAAGGTAAAGAAGGGAAGAAGAGAGTGGAGATCTTTGACACAGAGGAGAACTTAGCGGTTGAGTTAGCCAAATACACAGCTGATCTCTCCGACAAGTACTGTAAGGAGAGGGGAGCTTTCACCGTCGTTGTCTCCGGCGGTTCCCTAATCAAATCTCTCCGGTGAGTGTCTTAAACATTCTTAGAAACATGATTTTGGATTTAAAGCGTTGCAAAGTCTCGATCTTTCAGTATGTTATGGCTAAATGGTAACTCTATTCTCAGGAAACTAGTAGAGGTTGGCTCAATAGATTGGTCAAGGTGGCATTTTTTCTGGGTTGATGAGAGAGTTGTCCCTAAGGATCATGAAGACAGTAACTACAAACTTGCTTATGATAGCTTCCTCTCCAAGGTATTAGCTTATCTTGTCTTTGTCTTAGCTTGTACATGCATGTTATAACAGTTCTTCTCTCCAGGTTCCGATTCCGCCTGGAAACGTATATGCAATCAATGAATCTCTTTCAGCTGAGGCAGCAGCGGAGGACTATGAGATATGTCTCAAACATTTGGTCAAGACCAGTGTCCTCCGTGTGTCTGAATCAACTGGCTTTCCGAAGTTTGATCTAATGCTTCTTGGTATGGGACCTGATGGTCATGTGGCGTCTCTGTTTCCAGGGCATGGTCTGTGTGATGAGAAGGAGAAATGGGTGGCTTCTATTACTGACTCTCCAAAGCCACCGTCTGAGAGAATCACCTTCACGTTTCCGGTTATTAACTCCTCTGCGCATGTAGCTTTAGTGGTTTGTGGTTCTGGGAAAGCTGAGGCAGTGCAGGCAGCTCTGAAGAAGACTGGGAATGTACCCGCGGGTTGTGTTTCGGCTGAAGAGGAGCTTGTTTGGTTTCTTGATAAACCAGCATGTTCCAAGCTCTAATAACAAATGTTATGCTTCAGGTTTTTGGAGCTTGTCAGTGTGAGTGGACTAGTCCAGTTTGTTTTTTGGTTTGTTGGGTCTGGTTCTCTCCATTTGGTTTTCTGAGAGAAGCTGTGTTGTAATAAAAACAGAGAATAAGAGGGGTTGAATGCAACCTAGTTAATGGTTTCTCTGAATTTGTTTGGTTTCTGCAACAAAACAAAAGATAATTCTTTCTAAATCATCAATATATCAGTATAAGTTTGGTTACCAAAAGAATAGTTGTTGGAATGAAATCTGCATGAGGAATAATAAATGGTAAGGAGAAAATGAAAGAAACTCATACATGAACATAGTTGGAAACATATATGGTAGATCAACCTATTGCCTATGAATGGTTATGTGGTTGGTCATAAAAGAAAAACTCTTCAAAGATTGTAGATAAATATCAAAAGAAAATGAAAAAAAAAGGTAACAAAGAGAACAAAGTGAGGAAAGTCTCAACAACACCAGTATGCATCAGAAAAGAAACATACTTGATTGGTTAAAAATTACTTTGAAGATTTTGTAGAAGTATTTATAGCTAGTCAATTTGAAAAACATACCCCTGAGCATAGAAAGGGAAGCATAAACTTCTGAAAATCCATTACTCATATTATGAGATTTATGGAAATTATGCTAAAGATAATTTTGATATAGATTAACCAAAAAAAGTATAAAATTGATCGATCTCCATATTACATTAATATTTGTATAAAACATCATTGCCTACTATTTCAAAGTCTTGCACTGAATCTGCAAATAAGAGGCCAAAAATCAATGAATATATAATATTACATCAATATAATCAATAAACCGTGAATGTCAAGTTAGAAGTTTTGTAGTCATCCGTTCACAATGAGATTAAAAAGGTAGAAGATACTGAAAGTAACTAGATTGTTTCATAATTAGGGTTTGCCTGTTCCCTTTTGAAATCCAACAGCTAGGAAACGCTCCTTATGGTTGAGTCAGTCTGATTATCACACATGGTGGTGAGTTATGAGTTTTGTAGGAGCCTAAGATTGTGTGTGTCTATCACGTTAGCCCACTTTTGACCCGGTGGTTTGTATCTGGGTCTCACATGGTTCATACGTAGCCTGAGCTGAAGGTTTGGAATTACTTCAGAGGTAGGGGAACGAGAAAAAGAATGACTAACTCAGATTTTTTCTCTTTTTATCCTAAAATTATTAGTATGAAAATGTATCCCTGTCCTTTTGTAAGTAATAAGATATAGGGAAATGCAACTGATCAGCCTTTTTCATGTAAATAACTAAATACCAATGGTTTCTTGTCCATTACAATATATTTGGTACATAATAGATTGGTATTAGAAAATCTTGAATTCCATTTTCCAAACGTTTTATCTATATTAATTTTGTTTGTAAATGTAGTTAGTAAATATTTTTGTTCCAGACTGATCTCTATTCTACTTCTGACAATCTCCCAAATACAAAGCAAAGCATATTTTGTTTGGATCTTTATCCCTCTTCCTCCATTCTTGAATTTGACTAATTAAAACTCTTAACCATGAATTATATGCGACTATTTTCCTCATCTTCCTCGTTTATTTATCCTGCTAATATGATTACTATGGTTGCATTTCTTATCATCCTTTCAACAGGTATTTTCTCATCAATCATTTTTTTTTGTAATAATTATTGAGACTAATCTAAAGTATAAAAAGAAAAGAAAATTTTGAGGGGGAAACTACAAGATATGTTCATATTTGAATTAACGAATAGCATATATTATTGGTCAGGATCAGGAGCTGAAGCGAGCATTGGTGTAAACTACGGGACACTCGCCAACAACCTCCCTCCGCCACATCAAGTGGCGGAGTTCCTCCTCCATTCCACCGCCATCAACCGCATCCGCCTCTTCAACGCCGATCCTCAAATTCTCCAAGCCTTCGCTCACACCGGTGTTACCGTCGCCGTCACTATCTCCAACGACCAAATCCCACACCTCACAAACCTCTCCTTCGCCCAAAGATGGATCTCCGACCACATCCAACCACACTACCCATCCACCAACATCATCCGCATCCTCGTCGGTAACGAAGTCATCTCCACCAACAACCACCTCCTCATCAGAAGCCTTGTCCCGGCCATGCAGTCCCTCCACACCGCCCTCGTCTCCGCCTCTCTCCACCGTCGTATCCAAATCTCCACGCCGCACTCCTTAGGGATCCTCTCTCACACAACACCTCCGTCTTCCGCTAGGTTCCGACAAGGCTACGACACTCATGTCCTAAAGCCTCTCCTCAGCTTCCTCCGTACTATTGCCTCACCCTTCGTCGTGAATCCTTACCCGTTCTTCGGTTACTCAGCCGAGACTCTAGACTTCGCTCTGTTTAGACCTAATCCAGGCTTGTTCGACCAAGACACGAAGCTTCATTACACGAACATGTTCGACGCTCAGCTTGACTCTGTCTACTCCGCCATGAAACGGTTAGGATTTTCCGACGTCGCGATCGTCGTGGGAGAAATCGGATGACCGTCGAAGGGAGACGGAGATCAGATCGGCGTCGACGTCGCAACCGCCGCGGAGTTCAACAAGAAAGTGATGGAACGTGTTAACTCCGGTACCGGAACGCCGTTAATGCCTAACCGGACTTTCGAAACATACATCTTCGGGCTATTTAATGAGAATCTCAAACCGGGACCGGTTAGGGAGCGTAATTTTGGTCTTTTCCGGTCCGATTTAACACCGGTTTACGATATCGGAATCCTCCGGTCCACGGTAATCACCACCACGTGTTGCTGTGTTTCGAGAAATGAATTATTTTTTTTGGTCAGAAGTTCTTAGTTCGAGTGACCGTAGGGACAAAACTTATGGTTTCGGGTTTGAGGGAGCCCGAACTTTGTAATGGATTATGTTTACGAGTTTGGTTTTGGGAATTTGCAGGTTAGACCATTGGATCCACCGGAGAACGACCGGCGATCGCCGGTCGGAGGATCTTCTGGGAAGCGATGGTGCGTTACAAAGCCCAGCGCGGAGACGGAGGCTTTACAAAGGAACATAGACTACGTATGTGGGTTGGGCTTGGATTGTGGGCCTATTAAACAAGGTGGGCCTTGTTTTCTACCCAACACAGTGGAAGCCCATTCAGCGTACGCCATGAACTTGTTCTACCAGACTATGGGGAGACACGAGTTCGACTGCGATTTCCACCAGACTGGAGTGATAACTGCGACAGATCCCAGTATGTTTTCTAAATTTTTGATAGAATTAGTAAACTTAAATTAATTAATTATATCTTTTGTTAATTATTATTTTTGTACTTAATTTCTGCAGGCTATGGAGATTGTCGATATCAAGCTGCCTATGTATGAAAATACTTAATGTAATTTGCTGAAATATTCGAGTTATGTTTCAAATCATAACAATTTCCAGTACTAATAGAATAATCACACTTCACAAAATTGAGCTATCAATTCTAGGTGCATACATTTGAGTCGTACAATTTTCAATTTATTATTATAAACAATACTCTCTTTTTTATATTTGGCATTTTAGAAAAAAAAATTTGTTACATTATTTGAAATTTTTAATTTTCTATGTAAAATTTATTAATAACTAATGTTAGATGACTAATGATATAATAATTTTTATTTTATTATTGATTGAATTGTAGTTAGGTAAATAATTAATAATGTTTTAGTTAAAAAATGAAAAATAAAATTTTAATCTATGTGCATAATCTTAAAACGTCAAATATAAAAGACGAGAGAGTAGTTTTAAAGAAATACCACCCAAGTATTAATTAACTTCTATAGAAAAGTATTAATGAAAAACTTAGTAAGGCAAAAAGTAAATACTAAAAATATTAAAGGATTATATTTTGAAATTTACTTCCGCATCTAGCATTAAATTCTAGTTAATTTGTGATAATCTATTTGACTATATAATAGGCCACTTGTCATCGATTCATTCTATATGTATTCACTGTTGAATCTGTTACCTTCATAATTTTGACTAGTATCTGCATATACATAATCTAAATAAGAAATATATATGTATTCATAGTCAAGAGGCGTTATAGAATCTGACCGCTGAAAAAGTTAGAATCTAACTAGAAGATGAAGCTTGTGATCTTTGTATCCTTCTTGCTCTTTCTCCCAATGTTTTCTTCAGGTACAAATCATCTAACAATGTTCTAAACTAATGCATTATCTCACATTTCATAGCACTTATGCATCAAGGTGTATCTTACAAACCTATATATTGCTATACGGTAGTTTTGTTTAAATTAATATACATGCAATTCTCAGACGCTTTTAATGATAACATGCTTCATATATAATTTGTTAGGGCTCGTTGAGACTTCACATCTGGATGACATCCACTACAAGGTATATCAAAAACCCACGAGTTCATAGTAATTATGTATATCAAAACCGAAACTATAGAATCTAAAACTGCATTAGAAGGCTGTTTTTAATTATAATGATCCATTTGTGTACATATATAACGATCATATAAGAAAATGCTAGGGTTTTCCTCTTTTAATTTTTTGTAACTACCAGTAGAAGATATTACTTAACATTTTACATTTTTTATAGAAGATAATTAGATAATAGTGGTTTTATTAATACTTTTTGCTCTAGATTTGTTGTCTTTTTAAAATCATTGAATTCTAGTAATGATAAAATTATATATGTTGATTTGATTAGGTTGTGACGAATAAGGGAAGGGTCGATCTTGAAATGGATTATGAGAACCCGCATCCACGTCCTCCCAAAATGTCCGACCCGCCACCTAAACCATATAGCAAGAGAAAAAAACAATACATCTTAAGGAACAAAGCTAAAGAGTACTACAAAGTACAAAGTATTGGTTAAAATCCTGTAATAGCCCAAACAAGCCAGATGATATTTACTTCACATAATCACATTTTATTTATAGGGATCCAGTTCTCAAGGAACCTCGTTGTATAGGAGATTACTAATATTTGGTCAAATGTAAAAAAAAAAAAAACAGTAACCAAACTATTCTTCAATCTGGCAATTAGTAACATAGAATGAACTAAACTATTTGGGTTGTAGTTTTCCTCCAAAAGAGTGTCTAGTTTCATTTATATATCAGTTTTGGTTTTGCTTTGTTTTTTTTTTGGTTATATAAAAGTCAAATTGTTTTATAATATAAGAAGATTACGACTTGGATCAAATTCAGTCTGGTTTAGTTATTTAAATATTAAGGGGGTAGAGTATGCGGTCTAGCTTGGCTCGATCTGGTATTGACCTTTAATCAAGATATCGAATTGAGGATTGGTGTGTGTTTATTTCGTACTTTTAAAGACAGTTCGTTTTGTATTGAGTGAATAACGTGCACGAAAATCAATATTTTGTTATATATAACAATTAAATTAAGTCAATACCTTGCAAGTTGTATTTCATTTACTATTTAAATAGTTGTAGATAAATTAAACAATAGACAAAAGTCATCTTGCTTTGCTGCATGGCCGGTTTGAATAATCAACAAAATATTGAACAGTTTTGTCATTACACAAAGACGTTGAGAAAAGTAAAAAACGACATTATAAACACTACATCTACAAATACACTTCCTTTGTTACAAAAGATCCATATTTTAGAAAAAATATTTTCATTTAAAAAATATATTTCTTACATTTTAATGTATTTTTTAAACAATAATAGTAAATTGTAAATTTTTAAAAAATTAATTGTATTTATTAAATTTTTATTGGTCAAAAGTTATTAAAAACAGTTAAACACAAAAAATAATGCATTTATAACCAAAATTTAATATTTTATTAATATATGTGAAAAAATAAAATCTATATTTTTTTTGAAATAAGGATGATATATGTGTAAATTAGTTTATATATGTATATTGAGTATGAGTGTATGTATTGTATGATATGAGTATGACAATGAATTATGTATGGAGTCTTCAATATTTGATGTTGTGAATGAACTACAAACGCGAAGTAACTTTGAAAAAAAGAAACTTAAAAGCCAAATGAATCGAGGCAAGTATTCCTTTAGAGTTTGTATATCGATTATGTGAATGAATAAATTTAAATTCATTATACATGTATTTATAGTAGTATTAAAACATGATTTATTTTTCCCTTTAAAAAATATCCTTATTCTAGTAAAGGTACTTTTCCTAATCAATAAGTATGTTTCCTTAATACTAAAAGGCATACTGTACTGCGGGGATCAAAACTTTCACACCTCTAATTAATGTTGATCTTGATAGCAAATTTATCTTACTGGTGTACAAAAATTTAAAACACTTTCAGAATTGACATTTCTCACAATGATATTGTATCTTGAGTCAGAGTGAATACTCTAGAAGTGTACCTAGACCCTTTTTCAGTTCTAATTAACAAGACACATGTAATTTATTTTCCTACAATTATTGAATAAAGCAACAAGATGTTGTCTCAGTCTCGTGATTTTCTGTAAAGCATTACTTTGTACTATTGCATTTGAACTTTCTAAACCTATTTGCTAAAATCCTTATCCACACAATTCAAAACACGACCAGCTTGTTTATTAAAATTTTGATTATATACGAGGACCCACAGTGATTTAAATTTGATTACAATGTTTTATAAATGTATCACATATATGTGCATATATCATAGGAGACTCTGATAAGTTATCTCTGTGATTACGAATAAGATAACTAGGAGAGAAAAATTCTCTCTTATCTATACACCTGTTCATACGTCATTTTCGTGGCTAAATAATTTATATAGTTTTTCTTGTGTTTATTGGAATACTAAATTATTAAATATGAAAATGTTGTTTTGTTCTTGATTTGGCTATTCAATTAGTATATTAAACGTGAATTGATGTTTACGGAGAGCTTAATATAGCTGTCGAGAAAGCTACAACTATGTCAAATTTAACGTGTAACTTGGCCAACTGAATCTTATGTAATCGTATAATTTATACACCAATGAAATAATCGTTCATATACAGCCGTCAACTTCTATTGATTATTATTAATCGCACTCGGTTATAATTTGTTTGTTTTTGGAGGTTACTGTAAAACTAACGACCGAGGGATATTATTTATTCACCATTTTATAAACCAAGAGCTTTATGTTTTTGGTTGTAGAGTGAAATTAAAGACTAATAACCGTTAAACGAAGGTGTGTTTGCATGGGTTGCTCTCTGTCGAAGAAGAAGAAGGAGAAGAATGCAAAACGACCACCAGGATATGAGGAGCCTGACCTTCTTGCCTCCGTTACGCCGTGTTAGTTTTTAGTTTTTGATCTTATTACTATCATGATACTCTTCAATTTATTGTTAGGGACAATAGCTCTCTAACTTTATTCTACTTTTGATACTGTGAGAGACAATAGTTACCGTAGAAGAAGTGGAGGCTTTGTATGAACTGTTCAAGAAGCTAAGCAACTCAATTATCGGCGACGATCTTATTCATAAGGTTTCATCCTTTTTACTCAAATAGTATTCCAAAGAGAGCTCCCTACTTTGGTTTTTGAGATGTTTTTTTTTTTTTACATTTGTATATGGCTTAGGGTTTAAAGTGTGATGTTGTAGGAAGAGTTCCAGCTGGCTTTATTTAGAAATAGGAACCGGAAGAATCTTTTCGCTGATCGGGTAACATATATTAACAAACTAACCACAACAAGTTGCCTTTAAAGATAACCTATGCATATTTATATTGAGTTTTGTGTTTATAATGTGTTATTTGCAGATATTTGATGTATTTGATGTGAAGCGAAATGGAGTGATCGAGTTTGGAGAATTTGTCCGGTCTTTAGGAGTTTTCCATCCAAATGCACCTGTCCATGAGAAAATCAAATGTCACTATCTACTAATTGCTTTGCAATTATTCTGTATTTATGAACTTATTATTCTCTTTGTTTTTAAGTTAGTTGACAATGAATTTTATCATGAAATTGCAGTTTCTTTCAAATTGTATGATTTAAGGCAAACTGGATTCATCGAGCGAGAAGAAGTGAGTCCATACCCGTAAGATTTAGCTTGAAATTGTTTGAGGACTGAATTATTGTTTGAAAACCGGATGATCTATACATATTAAACGCTTAAATTTTGGGAGATAAACCAATGTTTCATTTGGCTGTTCGTTCCTATGACTTGCTCATAACCTTTTGTGTTGTTCTTACATATATATAGTTGAAAGAGATGGTAATCGCGCTTCTTCACGAATCTGAACTTGTTCTTTCCGAAGATTTGATCGAAGTGATGGTGGATAAGGTATTCTGTATATCAGTTCTATATATCAACTTGATATTGAAAAATCTAATCTTAATAATAAAGAATTTCTAAGGAGATTATGTTACATTTGTAGGCGTTTCTTGAAGCAGATCGCAAAATGGATGGGAAAATTGATATAGATGAATGGAAAGATTTTGTGTCCATGAATCCTTCCCTCATCAAGAACATGACTTTGCCATATCTAAAGTGAGTTTTTATTTAGAACTTACAATAATTTTATTTATACGTAATAAACTAGTTTATTAAACAATACCCATTACCCATTAATCATATGTAGACAAACTCGAAGGAAATAATAAACACTGTAAAAAATGGCTAGAGTCAAACCGAGCTTGAGCCAAACCGACTAGTTTGATTAATGATTGATGCATTGAACTAGTATTGGATTAATGATAATAATCTTGGTAAATGTAGGGACATAAAAGGGACGTTTCCAAGTTTCTTTTCATCTTGTGAAGACGAAGAATTGGAGTTGCAAATATACCATGCAGATAAAGAAAGATAAAAACTCAGCTTCTACACTTCTTCTTCTCTACTCTTTTTGTTTTTTTTTTGTACAAAACTGTACAGAAGAACAAAAGGTAGGATTTGAAATTGAGCTGTAATAAAGGATGTATTTTGTCTTGTGTATATATTTGCATACTTTGGTAGCTTAAATACGCTTATGTAAATATTTTTAAATTATACGTTATTATTATTTCTTTAGTGATGTACATGCATTATATAATCTCAGGTTTAAGGAGATAAAGTGCAATTTTGTTTAACTCGGTTTGAAGCTTGGGTTTGAAGGAATAAACACATTGCCTCGTTAACCAAATTAAACAGCTTAGACCACCTTAAGGTGTATGTTAAGTGAGGTTCCAAACTAAAAAAAAATTAATATTTTAATAAAATTTAGTTATTAAATTAGTTTTAATTAGAAAAGGCTTAACTTGACACATGGTATTTTAAGTTAAGAAGGGTTTTTGAAAGTACTCTTTTAAAAAACTTTTATTGTCTCTCTTCTAATTTTTATAATTTTTTAATTACTTAGGGCATGATTAACGGTAGAAACCGTTTTGAATTTCTTAAAAAGTTTTTTTTTTTGGGTTTTGTCAAATTAAAATGGATCAATCGCGGGTTGCCACGTATCAGTAGAATCCACAACAGTCCTAAAAACCCAGAAAAGTTTGTCCTTATTTTGTTACTTTGGTTATCGTTTTTTTTTTTAAATGGGCCCTCCATGCTAAGAAACCCATTTGGGATCCGCGATAATCCTGCTCTTAGATATTATAACTAGTGGGGGTGTTGTAAGGATTGTTAGAGCATCTCCGATGATGTAGAGTCCTTAAATTTAAAAAAAAAAAAAATTTGATTTAGAAAAAATAAAAAAATATCAACCAATTGCGGGTCATCATGTATCGCGGAGCCCGCAAACAGTGCAAGAGACTCACTAAGAAAAAATCATTATTTGAAGATTTTAAGAATCGAATCCTTTATTTTTATTTTTGGTGAAATCTATTGATTATTTAATTATTTTTGTTTTAAGAATTCTCCGATGGTGCTCTTAAATCGAGAAGTGTTAACAATAAGAAATCTAACCAATAGTGGTGAGTTTTTGAAGCCATGAAGGTATGTGATGGGCCTGGCCCTATGATCCAAGGTCCAATAAAAAAACATTAAAAAAAAGCTTTCGAGAGGTGATTATTTATCTGTGAAGTTAATAATTGAAAAACACTTTGAACTATACAAATTGACAAAAACAAAGGAAGCGTGTTGGTTTCAGGTCATTACACGGAAGAAGAACCCGTCTCTCTCAATCTCCCAGATAGCAGTATCAGTTCCTATCTCCGGTTCGGTATTTATCCCATCCTCATCCTCTCTCACTTTTTAATAACCAGTCCATCCCTTTGTGTCTCCTCACCAACTTCAACTCTAACTCTAAATCTTATTCCGTATGGTTTCGATCTGTTGACCCTTTTTTACACATCAGTTATAGATTACTCTCTCGTTCTTGAGCATGCTTGTATATTGATCCTTGTTTATGTTAATGGTTGATGTATAATCCTTTGAAGCTGTAATAGATTGTTAGCATTGAGGTCAAAGTCAATATATATTCATCTTGGATATACATTGTCGATTTTTTTTTGTGATCAAGAAAGCTTGATGTTACTAGATTCTAAGATGATGATTTGTTTTTGCAGCTTGTTGTGATCTATACATCGAGTTGAACGAATTGTATTCCTTTGAGAACCATAAAAAGTTATTTCCCTTATGGCGGAAATGTCTGAAAACAATGCTGCTTTCACTGTTGAAGATATTGTTCAGACGCCTTTACCTGGTTATGTAGCTCCAACAGCAGTCAGTTTCAGCCCTGATGGTTCTCTGATCACTTACTTGTTTAGTCCTGAAGAGAATTTGAATAGGAGAGTGTACGCTTTTGATGTGAACAAAGGAGAATCCACTCTTGTTTTTAGTCCTCCTGACGGTGGTGTTGATGAGAGCAACATTTCACCGGAGGAGAAGTTGAGAAGAGAGAGGTTGCGGGAGCGTGGTTTAGGAGTAACTCGGTATGAATGGGTCAAGACTAACTTGAAGATGAAGTTCATTGTGGTGCCTTTACCTGCTGGGGTTAGCTCTCTCCTATTCATTTTCTACTTAGGGTCTACTCATTGGTTCTTGATTGTATCTGTGACATTCTTTTTGTAGAATCTTGAGATAATCTAACTCCACTTGTTGTGACCATGCTTAGGTGTATATGAAGGACCTTTGTTCATCACCAAATCCAGAGCTCATAGTTCCAAGTTCACCCGCTTCTCCAATCATTGATCCTCGTCTATCTCCTAATGGCTTACTCCTTGCATACATAAAAGACTCTGAGTTGCATGTCCTCAATCTGTTAAAAAACCAGACTCAACAACTAACAAACGGTGCCAATGGAAGTACTCTGGTAACTCTTCTTCTGGTCTCATTAGTTTCATTCATCCATAAAACATATTCTCTGAAGAGTAACTGTGATTTGCCTCGTTGCTGCAGACTCATGGTCTTGCTGAGTACATAGCTCAGGAAGAGATGGATAGGAGGAATGGGTACTGGTGGTCACTAGACAGCAAGTTTATCGCCTATACAGAAGTTGACTCCTCACAGATACCTTTGTTCAGAATAATGCATCAGGGGAAAAGCTCTGTTGGTGCAGATGCACAAGAAGATCATGCTTATCCTTTTGCAGGAGCTCTCAACTCCACGGTTCGTCTCGGTGTAGTTTCTTCAGCTGGTGGTGGGAAGACGACTTGGATGGATCTTGTGTGCGGAGGAAGTACCAATAGAGAGGATGAGTATCTCGGTAGAGTGAACTGGATGCCTGGGAACGTTCTCATAGTGCAGGTTCTGAACAGGTCACAGAGAAAAATGAAAATCATCAGCTTTGATATAAAGACTGGTCAAGGAAACATACTGTTGACAGAAGAATCTGATACTTGGGTGACTTTACATGACTGTTTCACTCCTTTGGAGAACATCGCTTCGTCGCGGTCTTCAGGAGGATTCATTTGGGCCAGTGAGAGGACTGGTTTCAGACATTTGTATCTTTATGAGTCTGATGGGACTTGTCTTGGTGCCATTACGAGCGGTGGATGGATGGTTGAACAAATCTCAGGCGTAAATGAAGCCATGTCTTTGGTTTATTTCACTGCAACTCTCGATGGAGCACTTGAGACTAATCTTTACTGCACAAAGCTGGAAGCTAAGGATGATGCATCTCGGTCTCAACCGATGAGGCTTACACATGGGAAAGGGAAACATATTGTTGTGCTAGATCATCAGATGAAGAACTTTGTCGACATTCATGACTCAGTTGATTCTCCTCCACGTGTTACTCTTTGCTCTTTGAGTGATGGGACTGTACTCAAGATACTCTACGAGCAGACATCTCCGTTACCGATAGTGAAACGTCTTGAACTTGAGGCTCCTGAGTTTGTTCAAATACAAGCTAATGATGGAACCACAACATTGTTCGGTGCGGTTTACAAACCAGACAGTTCAAAGTTTGGTCCTCCTCCTTATAGAACGATGATCAATGTCTATGGAGGTCCTAGTGTTCAGCTGGTCCAGGACTCTTGGATTAATACAGTTGACATGAGGACACAATACTTGAGAAGCAGAGGCGTCTTAGTTTTCAAGGTTGTACAAAATCTTTTATCATCACGCTTAGTTTAAACAAACTTCACTCAAAGATGATCTCCTTGTTTTGCAGCTTGATAACCGAGGAACTGCACGGCGCGGTCTGAAATTTGAGTCTTGGATCAAACATAACTGTGGAAACGTTGATGCAGAGGACCAAGTAACCGGAGCCAAATGGCTTATCAATCAAGGTCTAGCTAAACCGGAACACATTGGAGTCTACGGTTGGAGTTATGGTGGTTATCTCTCAGCTACACTCTTGACTAAGTACCCTGAGATCTTCAACTGTGCGGTCTCTGGTGCTCCTGTTACTTCTTGGGACGGGTACGACACGTTCTACACCGAGAAGTACATGGACCTTCCTGATGATGACCGGTACGTGAAGAGCTCGGTGATGCAGCATGTGGGGAACTTGAGGGATGAGCAGAAACTGATGTTGGTGCATGGGATGATGGATGAGAATGTGCATTTTAGGCACACGGCTAGGCTTGTGAATGCACTTGTTGAAGCGGGGAAGAGGTATGAGTTGTTGATATTTCCAGATGAAAGGCATATGCCAAGGAAGGTGAAGGACCGTGTTTATATGGAACAGAGGATTTGGGAGTTCATAGAGAAGAGCTTGTGAAAGGTAACGTAAGTCATATATCTCATGCATATTGGATTGGTTATCAATTTCATTTTGTTATCATAATTCATACGTTAATAATGTTTGATTCCTTAATAATACTTTTATGTCTATTTGCTTCTTTAAAACTTACTCAAATGGCCGGGCCTGAATAAAATCTAGTAAAACATTTTATGGCTTTTAGAAAACTGATGTATGTTTTATAACTTTCAAATAAGAAAAGAATTTTTGTATACTATAACTTATCTTAATTCATTTATGGGTTCATAAATTTAATGGTAAGTCTTTCAAATAATTTTTTTTAATTTTTTATCACAAAAAATAGATTTTAAGAAAAAATAATAATTGAAATATATATATATATATTTTAAAAACTTTACTTTCAAAATCGTAAAATATCACTCTAAACTTTAAGTTTAAATTAATTAACGCAAGAATATAAATATATATTTACAATTTTTAATAAAATTTATTTTAATTATTTTTTAGTTAAAAATTATTTTTGTGACAAAAATTTGAAAAATTAGTATTTCTTTAAATCTAATGTCCGGCGTCTAAATAAATAAATGAGAAATAGGCTGTTCTAAAAGAGAAATTGAAAATCAAAGGGCCCAAGCGGAAGGCCCAATATTTAATTGCTTGATCCGTAAGCTTTGCTGTCCGTTACGGAAACAGTCATACTGCCGTGGAGAGGAGTTCACGACGTTATAAAACGTCCGTCAAAAAGTCAGCGAGGTCAAAACCTATAAATAGAACCTCCACATTTCACTGCTGTTCAACGAAATGACTTGTCACTGTTTGTAATCTCTCTCCTTCTGGGAAAGGTAGTTTCCAGATTCTCCGATAATCCGCGACGAGTAGAATTTTTAAAAACGAATCAGTTTCGATTCGATCCACTCGATTGATCCATCCGCTTCACGGATTGTGATCCCGAGGTATGATCCATTTTTAAAATTTTCAATCTCTCTGAAGAATCTATTGATTTGGTGTTATTCTCTTCCGATCATGATTGATTAGTTGTATATGTTCAATGGATAGTATGAGTATGTAGCCGTTGCTGTGTGTTGATGATGGGATTAAGATATCTAGAACTTCTCTCAGATCTACAAGTGTGGAGAATTAACCTATAATTAACTTTATTTAGTCAGATAAAACTTTTTTGCATAACTTAGGCCAGGCTGTATTGGCTTTTTCGATAAGGACGTTGACCTGAAAAACCTTTATTTGTGGCCGTTGTTTAGTTATGCTTTTGAAGCTAATTTTAGCTATCAAGATTTCTAATTATATAGATTATGACCAAAAGTTTTCAAAGGTTATATAGAGTCTGCTAAGACAAAGTTAGAGTCTTGTTCATCATCCATACAAGAGCAGAGAGGTGTTTTGAACCCTTTTTTCTTCTTTCTAAAGGTTATATATAGTGAAAAATAGAGACTTGTTCATCATCCATACAAGAGAGGAGAGGTTAGCGTTAAAGATTTTCAATTCAAAGGTAAAATCTTTTGTGTCTGGTCTGAACGGTTTTCATGGTTAATTCGAATAGTGATTGATCTTTGTAAATTTTGTTAGGTTTATTTTGCTGTATATTGTATTAGTTTTGTTTAGTAGTTACATCATTGAATATTCTTGACTGATTCCTTTGGTTATTGTTCATTCAGGTTCTTTGTTGTAATGCAAATGAAAGGGTAACATAAGGTGGTTCGAGATTGGTTTATCTTCAGTATGAATCCTTGAGAGATATTGCTTGGCAAGATGTGAATTACAAAACCTTTGTTTAGAGTTCCTGAATCCGTGCAGGGAACTTGGTCTCTATAAAGTACACGGAAGAAGATTAGAGGTTGAGTTCTGTGGATTTCAGCCTTTAATCTAGTCCCAGCTCTTGAGGATTTAGGATAGAAGTTTTAACTGTTGGTATGTCATTTGCTAGTGTAGCTCTATGTCCAGCCCTGGAGGAAGTTCTGAACTTTCCAGGTATTATTGGACGGTTTGGTTTGAACTTAGACGACCCAATCCTGATATTCCTGAACATTGCCGAGTCTCTGAACCCCATGCGGGTCATGGAGTCAGATTCATTAGCGTCCGTGAAGGTAACGATTCAGAGTATCAAGGGATTTTTTGTGAAGAAGCAGAAGCTGCTCTATGATGGTCGAGAGCTAGCTCGAGATTATGTGCTCGCGAATGAGAAACTGTTGCATTTGGTTGTTAAGCTTTCTGATCTCCAAGCCATCTCTTTGAAGACCTTTGGTGGTAAGGTGATTGAGCTCTTTGTTGAGAAGAGTAGAAATGTTGGTTACGTGAAGCAGAAGTTAGCTTCAAAGGAAAGCGAGTTTGGAAGTACATGGGATCATGAACTCACATTAGATGGTGAAGAGCTAGATGATGACCAGAGACTCATCACTGATCTTTGTAAAAACGGAGAGAATGTGATTCACTTGCTAATCAGAAAGCCTAAAGATTTCTTTGTGGAGCCTGTTGTAGTTAACCGTGAGATTGAACTGCCATCACTTCTCAAAGAGCTTATCAGCTCCACTTTAGAGGGATTGGAGAAAGGAAACGCCCCCATCAAATCATCTGATGGATCAGGGGGTGCTTACTTCATGCAAGATCAATCCGGACACAAATACATCTCAGTATTCAAACCCATTGACGAGGAGCCAATGGCTGTGAACAATCCACACGGACTACCTCTTTCACTTGACGGGGAGGGACTAAAGAAAGGCACACAAGTTGGTGAAGGAGCTTTTAGAGAAGTAGCAGCATACATATTGGACTATCCAATGACTGGACCGCAAACTTTTCCTCATGACAAACCTGGTTTCTCTGGAGTTCCACCTACAACAATGGTCAAATGCTTGCACAAAGACTTCAACCATCCCAATGGTTACAGTTCCTCTCAAGAGAACACAAAGATTGGTTCATTGCAGATGTTTGTGAGTAATGTCGGAACTTGTGAAGATATGGGATACGGAATCTTCCCAGTTGATCAGGTTCAGAAGATCTCGGTTCTAGACATTAGGCTTGCTAATGCAGATCGTCACGGTGGTAACATTTTGGTTAGCCGAGATGGAAGTGATGGTCAGATCGTGCTTACACCAATCGACCACGGCTATTGCTTTCCAAATAAGGTAAGCGATGACATTGGTTTCATTTATATTTTGAGTATTTGGAGTGACTAAATCAAACTTGCTTGTCTAGTTTGAAGACTGCACATTCGAGTGGCTATACTGGCCTCAAGCGAAAGAGCCATACTCTTCAGAAACACTTGAGTACATCAAAACATTAGACGCTGAGCAAGACATTGAGCTTCTGAGACTCTACGGTTGGGAGATTCCGTCTTCATGCGCCCGTGTCTTCCGCATCTCGACCATGCTTCTCAAGAAAGGTGCTGCAAAGGGTCTCACACCTTTTGCCATCGGGAGCATCATGTGCAGAGAAACACTCGAAAAAGAATCTGTGATCGAACAAATCATCTATGATGCAGAAGCAATTGTGTCCGAAGAGACGACCGAAGAGGAGTATATCAGCACTGTCTCTGTTATTATGGATCGCTACCTCGACTAGTATTCTTTGAACTGAAAAAATCTTTTATTGCAATCTCAGGAGACTCTTACACATGTATATCAGGTGTCTATAACAATTAATAAGTGTGTTAATGTCTTTGAACTCAACCTTGGCACTTTGTCATGCTTCTGTGTTTTGCGTTCAGTAACGTTCCTGTGTTACTCATTTCAGTTCGGGATGATGAACAAGCTATTTACACATACTATGGATTTTGAACTATATGTTATATTATTTTCACTCTATTCTACTTCTATTTCCCCTTCTAATCTTCCTGCAGAAACTTTATCTTTTTCTGATTAACCTTAAAATATGAAGATTAAAGACAACAAATTCGAAAGATTTCAAGCATTTTTTTAAAAAAGCTGTTTACTATTATATTACATTTTTGTAGGCATTTGAAACAACAAAAAGTGGAAGTCATTTTAATTAAACTGGTGCAAAACATATTCACCACTGAACATAGGATCCCATGAGCTCTCTTGAAATGAGAGGATGGTCTAGTGTTATCGTCATATATGCCAATGGTAAAAGATGAAGAACCTTTAAACTACACATAAAACTACAGTAAAAATTAATTTTTAGCAAAATTTTATAACTATAGACCAACCAACCATCTGTGCATATAAAATCAATTATCTTATATATATATATATATATAGTTAAGTGTTTGATGGAATAAGATTTTGTCCAAAAACTGGAATAAGATTATTTTATTTTTACCAATCTCTATGTATATATATTATATCACTAAATTGTAAAATGTTCTCCTATATTAAGCCATGATGATTTAAGAAATATTTTAATTTTTAATTTTTAATTGTAAAATTGATAATTTGTGTTTTACTTTAAGTGGTGTTTTATGATTTTTTTTATTTTATTTTTGATGTTTTTCAAATTTCTATGTATAGTTTACCAAATGTTCATGAACTTGGGCTAACGGGCCTACCAAATGTGCGTAGATGGGCTTTCTGTATAAAACAACACAACTTTTTTAGCTTTTTGTCTCAATTAGTCTGGCATAATTAAATTTGTTTGGTGCTTTTAGCAATTTCCAAGCTGCATGCATGTTCAAGCCTTGAGCACTACTATTTTCTCAATAGTTCATCTGATAAAAAAATATATATATATATATATATATATATATATATATATATATATATAATTGCTTTGTTATTTTGTTGTTATTGTTTTCAACCAAGAAAAAGGCCTAATTGCAACAGAAGCATTTTCAAAATTTCAACAGAAATACGTATCGTCCTACAAAAACCATTATGAAATTTTAGACGGTAGAGTGGACGATGAAACAACTTACGACTCTTGCACCATTTAAAAGTCATGAAAATAACATATTATCGTTTTCAATCTTAAATATAGCCGACTAAGATTAATGACAAATGTATTTACATATTTTTCAAAACATAATAAATTTGGAGAAGAATAAATGAATATCTAAGGGCATATCTCGTCTAATAATTGGGATAAAGGCTTTGTGGTGAGATGTATATTGACGTGTTCAGGGATGGAAGCAACCAAAAACAAACTTAAACTCTCCTCTCTAGAAATTTAGGGCAAAACAAATTTGATGGACCACGGAGACGATGAGTGACATAGTTCTTTTTGGACTCTAACTCCTATTTTAAAGTCCTCGACCATACGAAAGTAAAAAACAGTTCCCACCTTTATCGTTTGTGGGATGATGTGACATGTGAGGTTCGTATTTTCTTTATAAGCTTTAAGATGTTTGACACATGAGAAATTTTTGATGAATAATCTATTTAAAGAAAATAATGCATGTGATTTTACCAAAAAAAATAAAAATAATAATGCATGTGGCTCTGTACTAGTTGGGACAAACACACACGAAAATGACATGCATACCAATCAACAACTCTAAATTATCCTAAATAAAACGGATTAACCGCTAGACAAGTAAAACCCATATATATCACAAAGGCTAAGAATTATACGAGAATATAAACATCCACATGGGGAATTTAACTAGAACATAAGCAATTTATAAGTAATTAGAACCAATTCACTTATCACAATTTAATTTTAAGTTAGAAATTTATAACAAGTTCAAATTTTATATGTAACAGAGCCCAAACACACCCTATCCAAATAAATGAACATCATTCCGGTCCATGGAAAGAGGCATGATCACTCTTTAGTCAAATGGTCCGGTGATCTAACTAAACTTAATCCTAAATTAAGATATTGTCGTGATCAATGATTATAAGAATCATCATCCGGAGGATGTGAGAATATAAGTTTCCACGTCAGAAATTTCATACATTAATCTTGACTAATTATGATATTAATATCCCTCTACTAGTATGCAATATCTATCGAGCAGACATTAAATGATATGGGAGGTGAATTGATTGACATTGAAGATTATCGTCACTCTTGTTACGATATTTATATTAACTAGCTCAACTGTACATTTGGTTGATTATTAAAATGAAATTATTTACTCATAAGAACTACTCTGATTACCGACAACGTCAATTATTGACACTAACTACAATTATTTGCTATTTAATTCATCATAGTTTCACAAATGTCAATAATAGAGTGGTCCATTCTAACCCCATTATTTACTAGGGTGGGCAATATGTCTTGTGTTTGTATCTGAACAAAAAAATATCGTTGAGAGTTGACAATGAATCGTATGGACAACAGAAAAACACCAATTTACCACTTTTTAATTATGTTAAATTAACATGTGATGCTTCGGAAATACGAGTCTCACAATTTGAGGGAGCGGGAAGAAAACACACAAATTTGTTAACGGAGTTCGGCCAATCTTGCCTACGTCTTCGGACCTGCTACAAATCTTTTGTTATCATCCGGGAAAATTTACAATGCTCTCAACTCACACCCGAAAAAAGGTTTTTTTTTCTCACGAACAAGTTTCTTTTTTGTTCTTCTTGTTCTCTTTTTGGATTTTTTGGGATGGCTCTTCTCTTCAAGAGTATTTATAGGAGAAGCTTGGGGTTGGTGAAGCTCACGGTTGTTGACAAATCTACCACCTACCAAAATCATCTTCTTTAATTACTGCCACCGTCATTACGTCATCACCAGCCATTTCACCGCCCAGAAAAAAAACGTGTCGTAACTAACAGCCACGTCCGGTCACGACTATAAAACTGTTACTTCGACTATCTCACAGCTCTCTTATCTCATAAATCATTAATTAATAGATATGGATCTGGCTTTTACACACGTTTCTTTGTGGACGCTACTAGCCTTTGTGCTGACTTGGACTGTGTTCTACGTCAACAACAGGAGGAAGAAGGTGGTGAAGTTAGCTGATGCGGCGATAGAGGAGAGAAGAGACGGTGGTGCTGACGTCATCATCGTCGGAGCTGGTGTTGGAGGCTCAGCTCTCGCCTATGCTCTTGCAAAGGTACGTACAATGGCGTCACAGTTTTGCGTCCAAGTATTATATCAGCTTCGCACTTTTTTTGCTTAAGTATTTTCTTATACTATTTGTGCATGAATGATATTAACAATTATATACACTATATCTAGCTAATTCAACTCCACATGCGTAGTTTTTTTTAAAGTAAATTAGTCATGGTTGGATAGAGTTGTTCCACGTAATAATTTTTCTAATTTGGTTTAACCATTTGACGAAAGATATTAGCTAATATAACTGCAATGTTTTTGGTTGGAATGAACACTTAACACTCCTATATATGTTTAATTTGTATAAAGGATGGGCGTCGAGTACATGTGATAGAGAGAGACATGAGGGAACCAGTGAGAATGATGGGTGAGTTTATGCAACCAGGAGGACGGCTCTTGCTTTCTAAGCTTGGTCTTCAAGGTTTGTCTCCTCTACACTTTCATCTAAGACATAGTAGTTTAGTTTCATGTCTGAAAATTACGTGTGTTTCTATATATAGATTGTTTGGAGGGAATAGATGAACAGATAGCCACAGGCTTAGCAGTTTATAAAGACGGACGAAAAGCAGTCGTGTCTTATCCTGAGGACAAAAGCTTTCCTTATGAACCTTCTGCTCGAACTTTTTATAATGGTCGTTTTGTCCAGAGACTGCGCCAAAAGGCATCTTCGCTCCCCAAGTATGCGTCTATACTCTATACCCACCATCTTTTTACTACAATGCTAAGAATAAAACATGAAAATGTAAGAGAATTAAATCGAACGTATAACATTATAAGAATCATGAACCATTTTGAAACGGTACTAATTACTTGTTTTGAGATGGAAAATATCATGAATTTTGATACTTTACTAGCTAGGCGGACCAAAAAAAAAAAAAAATTGGTATGTAAGTGATAATCAAACTATATTAAAAACAAGAATAAAAATAAGTTAGCTAATAAACCTTGACACAATATATAATATAATGTACCTACTGAACTCTTAATGAGAATAATGGATGTGTACTTTTATAGTTGGTTACTGGAGAGATGGGCACGAACCAAACTTTACAAGAAAAATATTAGTTAGTCCCAGAATTATTTTATCCTAGGAAAAATTATAAATAGACAATATTTTAGCAATTTGATAATTGATTACTAATCACTTCCGTTGGCTTGAAACTACTACTAAACTGAACAATAGCAATGATCTTCCTTTTATGGTTGAGTTATAACTTATAATACACAAATGACCAAACATAATGGGCAGTGTACGACTTGAAGAAGGGACTGTAAAATCTTTGATAGAAGAAAAAGGAGTGATCAAGGGAGTGACATACAAGAACAGCGCAGGCGAAGAAACGACTTCATTTGCACCTCTCACGGTTGTATGCGACGGTTGCTATTCAAACCTTCGCCGGTCTGTTAACGACAACAATGTGAGTATACCTCTAAACTGGATACACTACCATATTTTTTAATTAAATAACAAAGATATGATGCTATGTACTTTGATTTAAAACCGTTAGCTAATGAGCATCAATGTGTTATGATTTGATATAGGCGGAGGTTCTGTCGTACCAAATAAGTTACGTGTCAAAGAATTGTCAGCTTGAAGATCCTGAAAAGTTAAAGCTGATAATGTCTAAACCCTCCTTCACCATGTTGTATCAAATAAGCAGCACCGATGTTCGTTGTGCTATGGAGCTTTTCCCCGGCAATATTCCTTGTATTTCAAATGGTGAAATGGCTGCTTATTTGAAAAGTACTATGGCTCCTCAGGTATGTTCAATATAAAAAAGAAGTAAATATATAAATTATACTCTCTCTTAAAGTTCAAAAAAAAATTATATTCTCTCCGTTTCAAATTATATTTCATTTAAAGTTTTTTCATACATATTAAAAATTAATAAAATATTCAATTTTACCTTTATTTAGTTTTTAATATTCTGTAATATTTATTGTTTTCTTAATTCAATTAGATACTAAATATATAAATTAATGTAAAAAATATATAAAAATCATAAAATGATACTTATTTTATAATGAAAATTTTACTTTATAACGGTACTTAACTTGAAATAGAGGGACTATATCACGAAGTTGGTGTTACTCGTACATAGACAAGTCATACATACTCACATTCTAACATATAGCCACTGCCTATTGATCCATGCAGAATATGCTTTAACATTTCCTTGCACTTACCTTCCAGGTACCTCCAGAACTCCGCAAAATATTTTTGAAAGGAATCGATGAGGGAGCCCAAATAAAAGCGATGCCAACAAAGAGAATGGAAGCTACTTTAAGCGACAAGCAAGGAGTGGTTGTGTTGGGAGATGCATTCAACATGCGTCACCCAGCAGTTGCCTCTGGAATGATGGTTGTATTGTCTGACATTCTCATTCTACGCCGCCTTCTCCAGCCATTGGGAAACCTCGGTGATGCAAACAAAATATCTGAAGTTATTAAGTCATTCTATGTCATCAGGAAGGTGAGCAGATGTCACATACTAATCTATGAACATTCTTAAACTAATTACTATTTAAAGATAATTTTATAATATTAAAGAGACTAGTTTCTAACCACTAATGATGCTCTTGCAACCTCAAAATGTTTATGCATGATTTTGTATGGTAAAGCCAATGTCAGCGACGGTGAACACACTAGGAAATGCATTTTCTCAAGCTCTAATTGCATCTACGGACGAAGCAAAAGAAGCGATGCGACAGGGTTGCTATGACTACCTCTCTAGTGGTGGCTTTCGCACCTCGGGAATGATGGCTCTGCTCGGCGGCATGAACCCTCGGCCAGTCTCTCTTATCTTTCATCTATGCGGTATTACTTTATCCTCCATTGGTCAGCTGCTCTCTCCATTTCCATCTCCTAGTGGCATTTGGCATAGCCTCAGACTCTTTGGTGTAAGTCATTGTTACTCTCCTTATATTATATATTTTGTATAAAATTGTTTAAAATTGTTTAAAATTAAATTTTGACATTTTCTTGTTGTTCACGTGTATCCCTAGTTGTCTATGAAAATGTTGGTTCCACATCTTAAGGCGGAAGGGGTTAGCCAAATGTTGTCTCCAGCATACGCAGCCGCGTATCGCAAAAGCTATATGGTTGGAACAGCTCTCTAAGCATCGATGATATGAACCGCGAATGATACTATCACTATGACATATTTGGATCGCTAGTATTTGTGGTTGTGGATTTGTTAAAAATGTATTGTAGTGTGTGCTTACTATTATTAGTGTATACCGGGCGGTATATTCTAAATGTATAACATATTGTAATAATAAAACGATTCTTCGTTTTGTTGAATGTACTGCTTTCATTTGATTTTGCACAAAGTTATGTCTACGTGTATTAAAATCACCTTTAAAAAATCGATAGACAATAATTAGATGTTTTATACGAGATAATTGATTTAAAAAAATTGTTCTAAAAAATCATTTTATTTAGGATAGAATTGCAGACTAGATGGATTTATAATAACCACCTAGACCAAGTTTTAGAACACTTACTAAAATAGAGTTAAGTTATGAGAGAATCTATGAAAATACTAACCACTCAAGATTTGCCACATAATAGTTAGCAATAATTGTAATATTTTGATATAGTCAATTCACATTTTCTTCGAAAAAGATATAAATGCTATAAAACTAAAACGTAACCAGACTTATCATATCATATGCCCAATCACTCTTACGAGTTTTAATACCTCAGTGATTTTCTCAATTCTGATTGCCCAGCTAAACAATAAGGGGTAATTTGTTTTTTTCATCATACTCACTTTTCGAACCAAACTGATAATTTTGCATCCTTATGAACGATAAATAAATAGCAGTTATTAATAATTTAAGAAATGTAAAAATAGTGTTAAAAAAAAAGGAAATATCAAATTTTTAACAAGTTATATACCCCAAATTTTAAATTTTCCCTACATAAACGATAAAGAAACATTTAGGGAACTCTACGAAATTTCAACAGATACGAGTTAAAGGGTCCAAATATAATATTCACCACACATTTGGAATTCTTGCGTAGTGTTTAGAAATATAATATTTTTTTACTGAATTGACTTTTAAATTTGATAAAATAATTAACAGGTTTATAATAGAGAGATTTACACCCTAGGCGACATTCTAAGATTTTATTTTATCTTAAGACACTTTCCACTATTAAAGTAGTTTTTTGTTGTTATTTTACAAATTTACCCTCTTACTACAACAAACTAAATTACATCTTCTTTTCTTTTATTGTCTTATGTTCTATTTATATTTTAAACGTATTTGAATTTTAAAATCTATAAAACAATAAAACTTTTTTATTTTTTAATTTCACCCACAAAATTTGTTTTTGACCAAATTTTTCTTACGTTTTTGATAGATCAAAAGAAAT
>CAJHQP010004527.1:0-54370 GCA_905132765.1 Moricandia arvensis | reverse complement strand
TTCTTGAAGGAACAAAAACATCAAATGAAAATAAGTACCATGTATTAAGAGAAGACACTGTCGATTGACATGCACTTGAGAAGCTAAAGATCCAGTAATATTGAATATTATTTTTTCAAAAACAAAATCTGCAAATTGGCTCGGCTCTGTAGACCCTATCATCTTTTCCACCTGTAACCAGACCCAGTACTGGCCCTGGGAAGTAGTGAGCATCTTCTTCCATCCTGCATAACAGATGTACATTTTCGGCCATTATTTCAAATGTATCAGTACTTGGATGGTTATGATAGCTTATGTTTCATTCAAGATAGTTGATTATACATGGATTTTACCACTTTTAGATAATGTATATGATCTATTTAGAGTATATTATATGGGTTTGGAGTCTATTTTAGGGTGTTTTCAGGGTTCATGTACATTTTGGAGAATTTTGGAGCCTTTGAGGTGCAAAACTGCAAAGGACACGCCAATTGGTTTGGCTATGTATGGAGATCTTTCCACGATGCGATTGTTCTGATTTTTTTGATTCAAGATATAGATTTGAGTTAGATTTCCAATACCACCGATTTGAGCGTCAATCATCATCCAATAGCAAAAATTATGCCCATTTTACTGAAGAGTGGTTCGCGAGATGAAGCTGCCGAGGAGACGAAGGAGTGTCGATCAACGACACTCCTTGTTATCATCGAAGGTGATCGTGGAACGCGGGCCGAGTCTATTTATGACCGAATTAAGCCCATAAGCCACCAAAAATTACAAGAATACCCTTGAATGAGTTAAACCCATATTTATGTTTTCTAAGCCATTGTTGACGGCTACACTTTCTATTTCATATTCCCTTCATTGTTTTAGATCTGGAGAAATAGATCAATTCTCCTTCAAATATTTGGTCTGGAAATCCATTTCTTTTATCATTGATTTCTATATCTATTATTATTTCAGATTATGATTTGTGTTATTGCTTCTATGTCTAGTAATTCTCTTGTTAGGTTTAGGGATTTCATTAGCTTAATGTGAAACTAATAATTGCTTGGATTTATAGGGTTGCTTATTTATGTCTACAACAGGGTATCTGTAGTACTAGAATCTGGAATAATTAGAAAAGCAAGACAATATGATTGATTGTTTGAACCTAGAATCAAAGGACAATTGAGAGGCACGAGAGTGCAATCAATTAACAGAACCCGAATTCTGATGGATTAGATACCTAGGCGCATACGAAATTTGATCTATGAATCTAGTTGAACATAATCGATTAGGTCGTTAATGCTTGTCTGAAGAAGCATCGATCAACGCTCATGCATAGCATTGATCGACACTCGCCTCCTTGTTCGCGGCGCGACAGCTGGAACATAGGATTAAGACACCTGATTAGTAATTGCATGCGAAAGTTGGATTACTTATTTAAATCGACTTATAGAATTGAATCTATAAAACCCTCAACATCTTTGATTGTAATTTTGAATCTCTTGATTGATAGATCCCTAAGTCTAGCTTTTATCTCTTATATTCTAACAACCAATCATCTGCTTACTGCTTTGTTACTGCTTTATTATTATTTACCTAGCTTAATCTTAATATCTAAAGTCTATTGTGTTCCCACGCTCCATGTGGATTCGATCCTCAGGTACTATATCGAACATCTATTTGAGAGAGTAGCTTGAAGGTTAATTTGAGCATATCAAATTTTGCATCGTTGTTGGGGAATATTGGATTCGCCATTAGACTTGATTAATAGGCTTAGTACATGTTAAAATTTTCTGTTTTAAGTTACTTACAAAAAAAAATCTTGTTTTCAGGTACATGCCCATCAGTACCAGAAGCAGCAAGGAGAAACAAATTTTATTCTCAAATCCAACACGTTTGGAACGCTCGATCCAGAAAAAGAAACGTGCTCCATCGATCAATACAACTATACTTCATCGATTGACACTTGTGACCGAGAAACGATCGACATTTAAACTCGAGAATTAATCAATACCAATCCGTGAGCAGACATAGTCGCGACACTTGTGCTACAAAGCGATGAGAATGAAGACCTGGATGACCCTAAAAGTCATCTGTGTAATACAACATGTCAAAAGATATATGCACAAGGGACTGTAATTCCTGAGGCATTAGCTGTGCTGAGAATTATAAATCTCCTCAACAAAGAATGATAAAAGAATGGATCAGACCCAGCCAGCTCTATGCTAAAAGGCGTGCGATTCAAACATTCAGAAATCCATGGGGTTGCTATAAATCCCCTTACTTTTCTTATGTGGGTCAGGCGTCCTTTTCATAGTCATCCTCATGAAAATCCCTTGGACCATATTGAAACTCTCAAAGAGTTTGCGTCTGTTATTCAAGAGCATGAGGGAACCGAAGAATACATCCTCTACAAGTTATTCAAATATTCCCTCTATGGGAATGCGGTTAATTGGCTGAAGCTCCTACGACCACGATCTCACTACCTGGAATGATGTCAAGACTGCGTTTCTGACTGAATTCTTTGATGACACAAGGGCTGCAGAGATGAGGAATAATTTGGACATTTCTCTCAGTGACCTACTGAAGCTTTCAGAAGCTTTTGGACAGGTTAGGAGATACCAAAGGGTCTGTACACATCATCGTTTCATGGAGGTTCAGCTGTTGGAAATATTCTTCATGGGTATTCATTTGTTTTATATGTTGATGCTGGATGGTGCAAGCAAGGGAACATCAAAACCAAAACTCCAGAAGAGCTAGGAGACTGATTGAGAACTTGGTGTCTAGCAACAAAACTAAAAATATAGATATGCACATGATGAAATCAGCTGTAATGGATGGTGACAAGATCGTTGAGGCCAAAATTGGTTCTGTACATGAAGTCTCAATGGTGGAGCAAGCTGTAGAGAAGGATGAGAATCAGGGCCATATTCAGAGGATGGAATCATTGATGGAGAAGGTCATGAAAATTCAGTAGAAGTTAAGTGCATACTTAAATCTGAGGTTGGATGTTATCTACAAAGCCGAGTGGAAAATTTGAAGCCTTGGACGCCAATGTCATGATGCTAGATACCCAGGTTTCTCAGACAGCAGAAGCTGTGAAGAAGAAGAAGCTCTGGTTAAAGAGAAAGCTGGGGAAAGAAGAGGCACCAAGTTGATGCCATCTTAGATAATGATTTTGGGGAAGTGATCGAGCATGAGAAGCTGAAAGAAGGTGATTTTCTAGTAAAAAATTATATGCCTTTGCTAGCTTGCACTGGTGTCGATCGACAGCACCTACTGAGCACTGATCGACACCCATTGAAGAGTACATAAGAGCGGTAAAATCATGAGCCACTCAGATTTTGCTACCCGACACCCGCATCCTCCCATCTTGTACCGTGAAATAGATGACATCGATCGACATCAACAAGACAAAGTCAATCGAAAATGACGGGCGAGCACCGATCAACAACAGAAACCAAGCACCAATCGACATCCTATGGAAGAATATGAACATGTCATGGATCAGTTGGCAAACGGAAGAAAGAATTCCAATTGGGAACAGAGAGAAATCTAAGAAACTCTATGTCCCCAAAAACCTCAAGAGAGAAGCGAACATAGTTGAACTTGATGGATTTCACAAGAGGTGAAGAGGGTTCTTATGGATATGTCTTTTGAGGATTCCTATCATAAGTACAGACTTGGTAATTTCTTCAGAGAGAGCATAGAGACAGATAAGGACACTGAGCTGCTATTGAACAAGGTAGCCGTAAACCTAAGAGGCACACTGAACAAGGAATAAGATCCTGGGAAGTTCATGATTCCATGCTGATAACCACGACTTTCCAAATGCCCTCTGCGATAATTGGGATCTGAAGTCAGCATCATGGCCGTAGACAGTGCTGAACTATTAGGATTAAGATGGAACCTTCTCAAGATAGTTTCACCTTCGTGGATAAATCCATAGCAAACTCAGCATGCATGATCAAGAATGTTAAGGTGGAGATAGAGGAATGCAATATCCATGTGGACTTTCATGTCGTGGAGATCAAATAAGGTTGGAAATCTTCTCTTCTTTTTGGAGTCTTCATGGCTACAGTCGGAGGCATTTTGTGATCTAAAGAAGGAATAATATGTGTCTAACGAATGTAGATGAAACTGGTTTTCTGCAATCCTGTGGAGAAGAATAAAAGTGAGGAGTTTATTTCATGCATAGAGATGTTTGAAGATACAACATCTACAGCTGATTCAAGTTGCGAGACTGCAAAACCAGCTTCAGCATTGGTCGACACTCAGCCTTCAGAATCGATCGACACGAAACCTCAGTATGTTCAACACCCTCCAAATTTCATAACAAAACCGAGACTGAAAAGTCTAAGTTTGGGGGAGGCCAGAAAGAAGAAAAGAATGCAGATGCAGATTTCCTGTCACTAGCTCCTTCGCCATGTCAAAGGAAAGTCATGAGAATAGGGTGTGCTACATAGGAGGTCCAGAAACTTTTACCAAGGTTAGAGTGCTATGTGATCCAGAGCTGAGAGACAAAGAGGAAGTTTCTGCAAGAGCTTTTATCAATTGCATAAACAAAATAAGGAAGAGAGACACTAGAACCTTGTTTTGGAGTAAGTTCACATCTCATCCGGACTAAATCAGACCCTCAAGAGAGTCAAGATAATGACAAAAAATAGGCGCTCAGTGGAGGTAACCGCACTATTAGGTATGTGATATAGCCTATTTACTACCAGTTTTAGACCATGTTATAGGCACTATTAAGGGTATGTTAATGTGTGTTTTAGGCTATGTTTTGAGGTCTTTTCAGGTCCAGGTACGTTTTGAGAGATAAATGGAGATACTTAGAGCTTTTGGAGCATTTAGAGGAGAATAATCCGTAGATGTCATTGAGAGAGTAAAGTACAAGACTACCATCGATCGAACGACACAACGTTGGCCTCGACTGATGTTACATGACCAAGATCGATCGATTCTGAACATCTGCCATCGATCGATGTCTAAATTCGCCAGACAGTCGATTTTCAAGCCCAAGTTAGAGACAAGACAAAAGATTACCTTGGACAAGTCTATTGACCTAGGCTTTAGGGTTTTATATTTGTACTTTATGTATTGCACCAGATTAAGTGGTGCGGTGAGGGGGTGCTAAATGCCTAGTTTTTGTGGCGAAGTGTGTGTATGCACCACCCCACCATAGTTTTAGGATTTATTTAGGGAGAAGATTCATAACTCCTTAGGGAGATTTGTATTGGAACCCAATAATTTATCTATGCATTATATTCAGATTATTCTTCTTACTTTATTACGTCTGAGTAGTTATCACTAGATTTATGGTTTATTAATGGTACTGATGGATTAGCCAACAATATAATGTTAGGGTTATTATTATGATCTATTAATAGAATTGTGCTTATTGCTTGTGTCTAGAGTAGCTAACTAGAAGCCTGATAATAGGATAGTTAGGCGCAAGCGCAGAGCATTTCTCTACTGCCGAATTTATGATGTTGAGCTAGGTTGCCTAGAAACAAACGAGAGTTGATTTAGTTAATCTAGTAAACTTATCGAATTAGGTCATAAAGCTTGACTCAAGAAACCATCGATTGACGGAGGATCATTGCCATCGATCGATGGTCATTCCGTGTCAACAGCAACGCGAGAGTTAAGACATTGGACTTGGTCAATAGATTAGACTCGCAAGCGAGAGCTGGTGTCTTTTACATTAGATATCTGAGTTCCATGATTAAATACCCTTAACTTCTATCTTTTATAATCCACTTCCCTGAACCCTAGATCTAGCATATTTACATTTGCATCTAGTTAATCTATTAGCATATTTCCAATATTTACATTATTAGCATATTTCCATATTGCATCTAATACCTTCTATATAAGGAATATTTCCTTGACCTGATTACTTGTTACCAATATAATAGTTACCTAGCCTTACTCTTTAGAAATAAGAAATCTATTGTGTGCCATTGTTCTCTGTGGATTCGATCCCTAAGTACTACACTGATCTCTCTTGGCAAGAGTATTATTTTATGTGTTAGGATTAAGGGTTAATTTGACAGTTATTTATTTAGGATATTTATACCCTTTTAGAACATAAAAACACCTGACTGTCAGTATGTTTTAGATTTATTTTATTTTCATGATTTTACTAATTTTCGTATTTTATTTATTTATAGACTAAAAAAGGAAATCTAGAACCGCCATCGATCGACGACGGAGCACAACCATCGGTCGATACCAATCACCATTGGTCGATATCATAACACTACCATCAATCGATACTCATAACAGCGTCGAGTATTTTCGACTTTCCTCATTACTTTTACATATGTTTTTAATTTTTTTCCACCTAACCGAGACGAGTTAACACTGGGAACAGTGTTATTTATGTCTGGGGGAGGTTTACCGATATTGCTTTCTATTATGTAGTTTTATTCTTATGTGTTTTATTGAGTCAAGAAGGGGATTATGATCATACTTAAACTTTTACTTATTCTCTAACCACTTTATAGCATCATTCTTAGACTTGTTAATTACAAAGAGTACTATAGATACCAAAATAGATTATCCTAGCCACTATATCACACTTGTTTAGAAAGTTTGAAGGAATTGAGCTTACCTCCAACCTAATACTGACTTATTTTCTTGCTTTGGGGTTTGGGATACATCGAATCGGATTCCTCCTTGCAAGTTTGGAAGGCAAAATTATGTGTGCTTCTGATTCACTTCTCTCTCTCTCTTCGAAATCTAAAGAAAAGATTGAGATGATTTTCATGAGATGCAGAAGGGTAGGTACATTAACGATGACCCCAATATTATAATTCAAAGAAATGATCACACATCGTTGGAAGCGAGGGATAGGTAAGTTACCTGTGACCCCCATAATTTCGCCCTACCTTTTGTCCAAAAAAAGAGAAAAGAAAAGAAAAGAAAGATGAACAAGATGGACTGTATCAACATCATCTATTCTATTCATCTATGATTTTTTGTGACAAAGATCATGTCTTAGTAGATCTCTTGTTAGGTTTAAGGTTTATTAATGGTATTGATGGATTAGCTAAACAATAGAATTGCTAAGGTGGTTATTAGATCTACCAACAGAATTGTGTTTATTGCTTGTGTTCTAGAGTAGCTAAACTAGAACCCATGATCATAGGATAGTTAGGCGCAAGTCGAGAGCATGGTTTACTACCAAAATTAATCTTGTTGCAGCTAGGTTGCTAGAAACAAACGAGAGTTGATTTAGTTAATTTAGTGAACTTATCGAACTAGGTCATAAAGCTTGACTCAAGAGACCATCGATTGACGCAAGATCATTGCCATCGATCGACAGTCATTTTGTGTCAACAAGCGTGAGCTGAGACATGGACTTATCAATAGATTAGACTCGCAGCGAGAGTTGGTCGTCTTTTACATTAGATATCGAGTTCTATGATTAATACACTTAGCTTCTATCCTCTATAATCCACTTGCATGAAACCCTAGATCTAGCTATTTATTATTATTTTTACTTACCAATCAATCAATTATATTGATATAGTTTATTTACTGCTTATTAATCTATTTTCCTAGCTTAATCGCGATTGTATTGAGTTTATTGTGTGCCCACGCTCCGGTGGATTCCGATCCCTAGATACTACAGTCTGAACTCTCTTGGAAATAGTAATTTGTAGGGTTAATTTGATAGAGTTTGCATTGAATACATAAAAAACCCTCCTATCAAATATTGGCACTGTTGCCGGGAGAGCAAGGATTCGTCATTAGACTCAATTTGTTTGATTTAGTCTAGGTATTTTTCTATATTATAAAAAAAATTCTGTGTTTCAAGTACATACGTATTAGTACCAGGAATCAATGAGGAAAGGATTTTGGGTTCTTCAAAAACGAACCCGCTAATTCGCGCATAATCCATAAGTCTACGAGGGCAGTCGACACTCTCTAATACTTCACCGTCGACCGATGCAAACATCATGATATCGATCGACACTCACACTTCACCGTCGATTGATACTACTTGCGAGAAGACAAAGGAAATTGAAGTTCTTATACTTAAGGCTGATGAGAATGGAATCTTACGAGACGAAGAAGGTCGTCCTCGCAACAATATAGGACAATTGATTAATGCACAAGAAGCTGTGATCTCTGATGTTATTGCTGTTGCTGAGATACTTGAGGATATAGTCTCAAGGAGCGAGCATAATGAACTGTCTGAATACCACATGCTCTGCAAGATCTTCCCCTATTTATCTCTGGGAATGCATTTATATGGTTCAGTCAACTGCAGCCAGGATATCTAAAATGTTGGGAGGACATTAAAAGCACTTTCCTCAAAAAATTTCTCATTGATGCTGCAGCAGCTCGACTAAAGAAGATTGATGATATGATGGACATGATGGTTAAAGGCCAGGAGAAGGAGTTGATGTTTAAATTCAGTCAGATGTTGGGTGTTCCTTATAGTGAAACAGATGGAGAATGTGAAACACTGAGCACTCTCGCTAAGAAGCCAGATAATGAGGTTCAACAAACAGATGAGATTACACGGAAAGGTGATGACATCATGGATCTTAGCCGAGCAGAGCAGAAGAAGTTGATATTAGTAATTCAATCTCAGCATCAATCGATACTATGACCTCAGCGGTCGATCGACAACATGACCTCCACATCGATCAACACCACCACCTAAGCATCAATCGACACTAACCCTGGTTGTCAAGAAGGGGACTATGATCAAGATTTATTATTGACTAACCACACTTTAGCACCATTCTTAGAAGGTTATTTGCAGAGATTACTAGAGATACCAAAGTGGATAATTCTGCTGCTATATCACACTTGCTTAGAAAGTTTTACGGAACCAAGTTGATTTCCACACTAATCCCTGACATTATCAGCTTGCTTTGGGGCTTGGTATACATCGGATTTGATTCCTTCTGCAAGTCTGGAAGGCAAAAGTCTATGTGCTTCTGATTCCCCTCTCTCTCCCCTTCAGATTAAAAAAGAATCGAACATGAATTTGTGGCTACAACCATTAAAGCTTGATTCATATAATTCTAGAAAGAGATAAAGTTCAAAGAAGTGAACAGGATCTGGTGGCAAAAACCATGAGGGCTTGATTCATGGAAACCTGTCCAAATATCTCAGTCAATTAAAAAAATAAATGATACCCTCAAAAGAAGGGAGACATTGACTGAGACAAATGAGAAGAGAGAGAGAAAGGGATCAGAGAAGACTACTTGTGTACTCAGATATTTGCAGGGGTAAGAGTCCATGTGTCCTTTGATCGATACTCCAGGGTAAAGCCTGCACTTTTATTTTATGCAAAAAAATGAAATCAGTAGAGGGGTGAGTCAGACTAGTATTTGTTGAGTTGTTGGTAGAATGGATTTGGTTTCTATACTAGGATAGGGTATATAAATTTTCTTTGTGATTTCCTTGATAGGATGTGGTTGCAACAAAGTAGGGTGATAGTTATACTTGACATTATGTGAGTCTCCGCTTTCAAAACCTCTTTCACAAGCTTGTTTGCTTGAGGAAAAGCAAAAGATAAGTTTGGGGGAGTTGATAGGGCCTGATATTTACCACTATTGTGCCATGATCTCATCCCTATTTAGAGTCTATTATATGTGTCTGGAGTATGTTTTAGAGTATTTTCAGGTTCATGTACGTTCTCGAGAACTTTGGTGATTCTGGAGCTTTTAGAGATGCAGAAATGTGAAGATGCGTCAGATGTTTAGCTATGTATGGAGACCTTCCCACAGTGAGATGAGCTCATATTTTTTACAGAAGATATATCTTTGAATTAAATTTCCAATGCCACCAGTTTGAGATCAATTAGGATCCTACACACAAAGTTATGCATGTTTTACTAGAGAGTGGTATGTCTACCTCGCGAGAGGAAGTTGTCGAGAGATGAATGAGTGTCGATCAACGGCACACCCTTGGTATCGATTGAAGGTGATCCCATAAGACAGGCCTGACGCGTTTTATGGTGGGACTTAATCCCAGAAGTTATCAAAAATTACCAAAATACCCATGGACGACCTAAAACACTATTTATATGTTTTCTAAGTCATTGTTGACGGCGGATGCTTAGCAAGCTCTGTTCTATCTATTGTTCTAGGGTTAGGAGAGAAGGGAGGAACTCGTTCAGAGTCCTCCAAAAACTCTTTGATTTTATATTAAATATATTCTATTCATCTATGATTTATGTGACAAAGATCATGTCTTAGTATATCTCTTGTTAGGTTTAAGGTTTATTAATGTTATTGATGGATTAGCTGAACAATAGAATTGCTAGGATGATTATTAGATCTATCAATAGAATTGTGTTTATTGCTTATGTTCTAGAGTAGCTAATTAGAACCCTGATCATAGGATAGTTAGGCGCAAGCGAGAGCATGGTCTACTACCAGAATTAATCTTGTTGAGCTAGGTTGCTAAAAACAAGCGAGATTTGATTAGTTAATTTAGTGAACTTATCGAACTAGGTCATAAAGCTTAACTCAAAAGACCATCGATCGACACAGGATCATTGCCATCAATCGACGGTCTTCTGTGTCAACAAGCGAGAGCTGAACATAGGACTTAGTCAATAGATTAGACTCGGCAGAGAGAGCTGGTCGTCTTTTACATTAGATATCGAGTTCTATGATTAATACCCTTAGCTTCTATCCTCTATAATCCACTTGCCTAAAACCCTAGATCTAGCTATTTATTATTATTGTTTACTGACCAATCAATCAATTATCTCTTATAGTTTATTTACTGCTTATTAATCTATTTGCCAAGCTTAATCGCGACTGTATTGAGTTTATTGTATGCCCACACTCCCTGTGGATTCGATCCCTAAATACTACAATTGACCTCTCTTAGCCAGAGTAGTTCGTAGGTTTAATTTGATAGAGTTTGCATTGAAATACATAAAAACCTTCTTGTCAAATTTGGCTCCGTTGCTGGGGAGAGAGGATTCGCCATTAGACTAAATTTGTTTGATTTAGTCTAGGTATTTTTCTATATTAGTTTACTTAAATAAAGTTTTTCTTGTGTTTCAGGTACATACATATTAGTACCAGGAAGCAATTATGAGAGAATTTTTGGGTTCTTCAAAAAAGGAACCTGCTGATTCGTGCACGATCCACAATTTTACGAGGGCATTCGACACCCTCCAAGAAGTGATCGCTAGCAAAGAGAAGCAAGAATCGATCGACACCAATACTTCACCGTCGACCCAAACTAACATCATGACATCAATCAACACCCACACTTCCCATCGATCAATACTACTTGTGAGAAGACAGAGGAAATGGAAGTTTTATACTTAAGGCTGATGAGAATGGAATCTTACGAGATGAAGAAGGCCGTCCTCGCAATAGTATATGACAATTGATTAATGCACAAGGAGCTGTGATCCCTAATGTTATTGTTGTTGCTGAGATAAATTACTTCCATCTGAGCCGTGAATAGTATGATTAGTCAGCTCATAACTCTTTTCAGGGTTTGCCCCATGAAGATTCGAAGGAACACATCGAAGAACTTGAGGATCTAGTCTCAAGGAGCGATCAGAATGAAGTGTCTAAATACCATATGCTCTGCAAGATCTTCCACTATTTTATATCTGGGAATGCATTTAGATGGTTCAGTCAACTGCAGCCAGGATCTCTAACATGTTGGGAGGACATTAAAAGCCACTTTCCTCAATAAATTTCTCATTGATGCTGCAACAGATCGACTAAAGAAGATTGATGATATGCTGTACATGATGGTTAAATTCCGGGAGCATGATTTGATGTTTAAATTCAGTCAGATGTTGGGTGTTCCTTATAGTGAAACAGATGGAGAATGTGAAACACTAAGCACTTGCGCTAAGAAGCCAGATAATCAGGTTTAACAAACAGATGAGGTTACATGGAAAGGTGATGAACATCATGGATCTGAGCCGGGAAGAGCAGAAGAAATTGATATTAGTAATTCGTCTCAGCATCGATCGATACTATGACCTCAGCGTTGATCGACAAGATGACCTCAAAATCGATCAACACCACCACCTCAGTATCAATCGACACTAACCACCTTTGTCGATCAACACCACTTGACATCCATGAAATCGAGTTGTCTTCAGGACATTGCAGACTCGACACTAGAGAGCACCGATGTATCAAGTTATTATCATGCTTGAGATGTAGACATAGAAATCACCATGGGAGATCTTTTGGAGGTAGAGGATATAGAACAACTTGGGTATTTGGATTCAAGTAAGAAAGTCAATGTGGAAGACTACTTCGAGCTGGAGGAAAAGCTTGAAGATATGGATCAGGACTTGAAGATGAAGCTTGATGACGATCAGCACACTTCGAGAAGAGATATGGATACTTCACAAAAAGCTAGCATCGATTTGCACCCACCCGATAGCATCGATCGACACCCACGCAAGATCATCGAACGACACCCACCCCGATCGACAGTTATTATTGGGCGAACTGCGAGGTTACGTGATTGAACCAGAGCCAATTGAAAGATAATGCACGAGTTAAAGGGCTCACACCTTGCTGTCCCAGAACATCCTCAACAACCTATCTCTGTAGAAGAAGTTGATGGGTTTCACAAAAGATCGACGATGGTACATGAACATGTGAAGTTTGTGGTTCCCAGTGTCGTCTTTGAGGTTGATTCTCCTATTCCACCAGATGGAAGTGTGCATATGGATCTCTACATTGAGGTATTTGATGATCTTCTGCATATAGTTGTTTCTCATATAGTATTGAAGTATGAAGGTGACGTTGACCAAGGACCATCGGTCGCAGCATCGATTGACACCATCATTGGTGAATCGATCGACGCCACCATTGGAACATCGATCAGCATCAACACTAGAGCGCCGATCGACACTCATCAGAGATCAGAGCATAATGAGTTTGAAGTGTTTCGTAATCTCTTTGATGGAGGCACCACGAGATCAGATAATTATGGGGGAAAGAAGAGGAGGAAATGGAAGAAGAGAAAAACGATCAAGGAAGGTCCTCGATTATCATTTATTTACCACTTCTCAGATGGTGTCAGTAAGTACAGAGTGCGCAGCAGATGCTTCTTACAGCCATTTGCAAAGCTTCGAGCACTCCTCATTGCTGAGATGATAGACAAAGGAGAAGATTCTATGGAGGCTTTCACAAAAAGGGTGATGAGGCTGAAGACATTGGACATTGGGAATTTTTTTGGAACAACTTCCCAATCTCATCTGAACTGAATCAGAACTCTAAAACGTCAAGCTAAAGACTATAAACAAGCACTGAGTGGGAGGCAACCCACTGTTTAGTAAGTTTTTAATTAGTTTTTGATTATATTAGTCTAATTTTGGATTTTATTTTATTATTGCAGTTTTCAAATAAATAAATAAATATTTTTTTTTAAAAAGGAAGATAGTATGCACAGAGCATCGACCGACACTTGATCACTGTCAATCGACGGAGTAACCCTAGTATCGATCGATCACCACTTAGCTGTGTCGATCGACGGTCACCATCAGCAAGCATGCATCTCGTTTTCCTTTTTAAATTTGGTCCTTATGATTTAATTTTCTTCACAAATCTCAAATTGTATAACACTGGTGACAGTGTTGCTTAAGTCTGGGGAGGTATTACTCATATTTTGTTCTATTTTGAGTTTTATTTTCTATAATTAAAAAAAACAAAAAAAAACATAGTAGAAACTTCTAGGTGTATCATCAATCGACACAGAAGAATAAACATCTATCGACCATGATCATGACCATCGGTCGACACCATCCATCTTCTATTGATCGACACTCTTTTACAGAGTCTGGTATCGAGTTTCTCTCTTAAGATTTTACTTATGATTTGTTTTTTCTAACCAATCAGGGACGGATTACACTGGGGACAGTGTAATTTAAGTATGGGGAGGTTTGCTAATGCTATTTGATCAGTTTCGAGTCATATTTACTATATATATATATATATATATATAAGTTTTTCAATAAATTTTATTGAGTCAAGAAGGGGACTATGATCAAGATTTATTATTGATTAACCACACTTTAGCACCATTCTTAGATGGTTGTTTGCAGAGATTACTAGAGATACCAAAGTGGATCATCTTGCCGCTATATCACACTTGCTTAGAAAGTTTTAAGGAACCAATGCTGATTTCCAACACTAATCCTGATATTATCATCTTGCTTTGGGGCTTGGTATACATCGGATTGGATTCCTTCTGCAAGTCTGGAAGGTAAAAGTTTGTGTACTTCTGATTCCTCTCTCTTTACCCTTAAGATTAAAAAAAAATCGAACATGATTTGGTGGCTGCAATCATTAAAGCTTGATTCATATGATTCTAGAAAGAGATAAAGGTCAAAAAGAAGTGAACATAATCTTGTGGCAAACACCATTAGGGCTTGGTTGGCAACCTGTCCAAATATCTCAATCAATTAAAAAAATAAAATGATACCCTCGAAAGAAGGGAGACATTGACTGAGACAAGTGAGAAGAGAGAGAGGAAAGGGATCAGAGAAGATTACTTGTGTACTCAGATACTTACAGGGGTAACAGTTCATGTGTCATTTGATTGATACTCCCAGGGTAAAGCCTGCACTTTAATTTTATGCAAAGAGTTGAAATCAGTAGAGGGGTGAGTGATACTAGTATTTGTTGAGTTGTTGGTAGAATGGATTTGGTTACTATACTAGGATAGGGTATATAAAGTTTCTCTGTGATTGACTTGATAGGATGTGGTTGTAACAAATTAGGGTGATAGTTACACTTAGACATTACGTGAGTCTATGCTTTTCAAAACCTCTTTCACAAGCTTTGTTTGCTTGAGGAAAAGCAAAAGGTTAAGTCTGGGGAAGTTGATAGGGCCGGATATTTATCGCTTTTGTTCCATGATATCAGCCCTATTTAGAGTCTATTATATATTTTTGGAGTATGTTTTAGAGTATTTTCAGGTTCAGGTACGTTCTCGAGAACTTTGTGATTCTGGAGCTTTTAGAGATGTAGAACTGCGAAGGTGCGTCAGATGTTTAAGCTATGTATGGAGACCTTCCCACGTTGATATTGAGCTTATATTTTACAGAAGATATATCTTTGAGTTATCTTTCCAATGCCACCAGTTTGAGATCAATCAGGATCCTACAGACCAAAGTTTTTCCCATTGTACTGCGGGAAGTGGTATGTCTGCCTTGTGAAAGAGGAAAGTGTTCGAGAGATGAATGAGTGATCGATCGACGGCACAGCCTGGTGGGTCCGATCGGGCCGAGGTGATCCCACTAAAGACAGGCCAACTTTTTTTTATGGGCCGACTTAAAACCCAGAAGTCATCACAAATTACCAAAATACCGCATTGGACGATCCTAAAACCCCTATTTTATGAGTTTCTTAAGTGAATTGTTGCTGACGGCGGACGCTTAGCAAGCTTATAGGAGAGAGGAAGGAAACTCCTTTCATGAGTTATCCTGGATCTATTTTGGTTTTATATTATATATATTTTATTCAACTATGATTTCTGTGACAAATATCATGTCTTAGTAGATCTCTTGTTAGGTTTAGGGTTTATTAATGGTATTAATGGATTAGCTAAACAATAGAATTGCTAAGGTGGTTATTAGATTTATCAATAGAATTGTGTTTATTGCTTGTTTTCTAGAATAGATAACTAGAACCATGATCATAGGATAGTTAGGTGCAAGCGAGAGCATGGTTTACTACCAAAATTAATCTTGTTGAGCTAGGTTGCTAGAAACAAACGGTAGTTGATTTAGTTAATTTAGTGAACTTATCAAACTAGGTCATAAAGCTTGACTCAAGAGACCATCGATCGACGCATGATCATTGCCATCGATAGACGGTCATTTTGTGTCAACAAGCGAGAGCTGAGACATAGGACTTAGTCAATAGATTAGACTCGCAGCGTGAGTTGATCGTCTTTTACATTAGATATCAAGTTCTATGATTAATACCCTTAGCTTCTATCTTCTATAATCCATTTGCATGAAACCCTAGATCTAGCTATTTGTTATTATTGTCTACTTACCAATCAATCAATTATCTGCTATAATTTATTTTAATGTTTATTAATCTATTTTCCTAGCTTAATCGCGATTGTATTGAGTTTATTGTATGCCCACACTCCATGTGGATTTGATCTTTAAATACTACAATTTGACCTCTCTTGGCAAGAGTAGTTCGTAGGGTTAATTTGATAGAGTTTGCAGTGAAATACATAAAAACCCTCCTGTCATGTTTTTAGGTTTAGTTAAATTTTCGAGAACTTTGGTGATTTTGGAGCCTTTTGAGGTAGAAAACTGCACAGACGCATCAGATGTTTGGCTATATTATGGAGATCTTACCATGGTTATATTGAGCTGATATTTTGACGCAAGATGTAGCCTTGAGTTATCTTTCCAATTCCACTAGTTTAAGGTCAATAGTCATCCTATAACAGAAGCTATGTTCGTTTTACTGAAGAGTGGTATGTTTGTCTCGCGAGATGAAGCTGTCGAGGAGAATAAAGAGTGTCGACCGCTGACACAGCCTTGTTGTCGATCAAAGGTGATCCCAAAACTCGGGCTGAGTTTATTTTATGACTACCTAAGCCCAGAAGCTACCATAAATTACCAGAATACCCCTTGATGATTTTAAACCCTATATTTATATTTTCTACGCAATTATTGACGGCTACGCTTTCTATTTTATATTCTCTTCATTTTTTGGTCTGGAGAGATAGATAAATTCTCCTTCAAAGATTAATCTGGAACTCCCTTAGTTTTATCATTGATTTCTATATCTATTATTATTCAGATTATGATTTGTTATTGCTTCCATGTTAGAGTAATTCTCTTGTTAAGCTTAGAGATTTCATGAGCTTAATGTCAAAATGATTATCTGTTAGGTTTTCTAGGGTTTCTTATTTATTTCTACACCAAGATAGCTTGTAATACTAGGATCTGGAATAGTTAGAAAAGCAAGACAGTGTGACTAATTGCTTGAACCTAGAATCATACACAATTGAGAGGCACGAGAGTGCAATCTATTAACGGAACCCGAACTCTAATGGATTACATACCTATGTGCATACGACAATTGGTCTATGAATCTAGTTGAACATAATTGATTAGGTCGTTAATGCTTGTTTGAAGAAGCATCAGTCAACGCTCAGGCCATAGCATCGATCAACACTCGCTCCTTGTTCGCACGGACAACTGAAACATAGGATTAAGACACCTGATTAGTAATTTCAGTCAGAAGTTGGATTACTTACTTATTTAAATCGAGTTCTGGAATTTAATAAGAAAACCCTTAGCATCCTTGATTGTAGTTTTGAATCTCTTGATTGATAGATCTCTAAGTATAGTTTTTATCTCTTATATTCTCACAACCAAGCAATCATCTGCTTATTGATTTATTATTATTTACCTAGCTTAATATATAAAGTTTATTGTGTGTCTACGCTCCATGTGGATTCGATCCTCAAATACTACATCGAACCTCTTATTTGAGAGAGTAGCTTGAATGTTAATTTGAGCATATTAGTAGTCCATTCGAATCCACTTGACATCCCTTATTTATTTTATGCTTCCAGCCCATCAATTTTAGGGTTTTTCAGGACCGGGGCCTAATTGGAACATAGTTGACCATGGAGTAACTAGCAAGTAGACGAAGCATACGATCCAACAAAGTTGATGCCTCAGCGTTACAAGGCATGGTTGGTAGCTGGCTCACTATATCGTAAGGTGAGATAAACGTAGAGGTGGTGTAGAGAGTGTCGACGACAGCCAGCTCGAAGGCTGATTTTAGAACCATTGGAAAGGCTACAACATTGGCTAGTCTCACAACCATCAATCCCAACTCATCATCATCAATGACACTTAAGAGTTTCGGTGATATGCTTAAGGTTTCTTCAGTGAATATCCCAATTTTTCTTTCTCTGTGTGTTTGAGAGAGAAAGAGAGGGAGAGAGAGAGAGAACGATGATTCAATGGATTTTAGTGATCACCTTTATAGCTAAGGCTTAGCGTCCATTTTCTATATCTAATTAATATTTTTTGTTAATGGCGTTGTTTTGTTTATTTTAAAGTACAATAGTTTCACAGAAATTATATTGTTAATTCAGCATTCTCAGGCATAAAAGCAACATTTTTCTAAGAAAATTCTTAGTGTAGTTATTATTATCCAAAAAACAGTATTTTTCTCTTTCCTTCTTCCACTCCATTGTTGATTCTTTTTTTCTATCTCCCTTCTCCGTGGTCGCTCTTACCCAAAATTCCACCAAATATAAAGAAGCAAAATTTATATTAAATATAGTTAAATCATTTAGTTAAAATTGAGAGAGAAATATAAAGAAAATAAAAAAGTGAGAAAGAAAAAAGTATGAATAGTAAGAGTTGTCTTTTATCATGTAAAATATATTGTTAATAATTTTACCACACTTTTTATTTTGCTTTTCAAATATATGGTATTCATTTATTATTGTTGTTTTGTTGTCAACAATATTAAAAAAAAACTAAAACAACTCTAATAACCAAACATGTTCAGAATTTCAATATAGCATTATTGAAATTAAATATTTTATTTATTTTAATAGTTTAAAATTAACCTAATTAGAATAATTTTTATAATCATAGTAAAATATTTTGGTTTAAAAGGGAGATATAAATATAAAAATAAAAATAATGACAAATTGTGTGAAAAGTATGAGTTGTCTTTTATTATGTAAAGTTTATTGTTAATAATTTTATCACTCTTCTTATTTTCCTTTTCAAAATTATTGGTATTCATTTATTGTTGTTGTTTTTGTTGTCAACAATATAAAAGAACCTAAAACAACTCTAGTAACCAAAAGTATTCAAGACTTCAATATAATATTTTCTAATATAATATGATTTTTATATATATATTTCATTTAACCAACTTATGTCCTATGAATAGGAGTTGGTACATGTAAAATGTTGGAAATTAAGTATAATAAAGTTCTACTTTTTATGTCTCTTTGTCTCAACAAACACTATTATCATTTATAATTATATATGAGATAAACTATCTTAAATGTACATATAGTTTTTTGTAGCTTAAAATATATATATAGTTTATAACACATTATTAACATGGTTTTCTATTGATTTCTTACTATACCAAATAAGTTAGTTTGTCTCTCATTCAAGCCTTTGAATTTGATGGTAGGTAATCTCCTTAACTGTGTTTAATTATTTCTAATTTCTGTTTTTTATTATGTCTACCAATTTTAAATTGGATATGTTTCTTTAATAGGTTATAATAAAATTTAAAACATCACTAACTAGTATTTATCCGTATTTTGATAGCGCAAAAATATATATGAGATTCGAGAAACTTTATTTGAAAGAGTTAAAAAAAAAAATCTTATTCCATATGTTATGATTTTATCCGCAGTTACACTATTTGGAGGGTTTTTATACCAAAGCAAAATTGGACGAAATAAGTTGGTATCTTGTTGGTCTAAAATAAATAGAAAATGTATAAATAATTGGACATGTTGAATATCAATGTCACTAGTTTATGGAATTGAGATTTGCTATGAGGTTGGGTTTCTTAATTGTATATTTTTTCTGAGTTATATTATGTTTACCAGACCTGCTTGACGAAAGTTTGTTGAAAAATACAGAAAAACCCTAAAGTTTCTTTTGAGAAGAACAACAAATCTTGAGTTCATGATCAATCAGAGATTCAACAATGAAATCACACACTGATTCAAAGTAAAGATTAAACGAGAGAATAGGGGCAAATCAAGAATCTCGAAGGCTAAGGTAGTGTGTCTTTCACCTCTCTTGTATAATGTGTCTTCTTGTTAATTTAGCCATGTTCGTTTTATAAACGCCAGCTGCAGCAACAGAAACTAAACCTACGACAGCAACAAATTCATTGATATTCTAACTAAAAACAGCCGCAATGGATAATTGGAGACATGAAAAGGGAGTTTCTATCGTCACTGAAAATATCAGCGACGTATTTACTGGTCTGTATTTGCCGCAGCGACTAAATAAACAAATTTGTGATGTCTTGCTTGTGTTGTACTTACGGTGGCCATGGATGCGATTTTGATTTGCTACCTCCAGTCATGGGCGTTTATAAAACGAACATAGCTTTTGTTTTATTTTCTCAACATTCATGTTAATTTTTTGGTTTGTTGCAACGGACATCCTAAATCTAGTGAAGGGAAAACACATGAAAATTAAAAGAGGAAGAAGTTGTATATTCACATATGTACGACAGTAAAATTAAAGGATATAATTGAAGATTAGTTTAATCGACTTAAAAGTAACTTCAATCTCAAACATGATAAATATAAAATTTCCCCCAATTATTACTTGAGTGAATTTTTTGTTTTCAAATAGAACCAAAACAGTCATATAATAACAAGTATATTAATTAGGTTCCACCTTTATCTCATTTCAATATTGGTTATTAGTGAAAATTGAGATAGACTTTGTTGGGACATGATATACAGTTCGGCTAATGTAAACTTTTGTTATTCTTAGGAAGAGATCATGTGTTTGTCGAATAAGTCATGTACTGTTGCTTTTCCTTTGTTCATATGTTGTATGATGGCATATTTCACACTAGAAAGTAGGTGTTGACAAATTTTGTGATGCAATGTGGGTACTAATTTTAGATATGTTGAACTTGTTGCCTGTTCCAAGTACCAAAAAATACCAAACTCAATTGGTATCTACGGCACAGAATGTTTCCCAAATATGATTATCAGCCGTGCTTCCTATATTAATGATAACTCTGGCTATGCCGAGGTCATTGATGACGATTTTGATCATGAGTGGATCATTATGCAGTTTGTCTGTCCCAACATCTCCCTTTCTTAAAATGCAACTATGTCGTTAGGACAATCGAGATGTGGAGACCAATTTATGCTCATCACAGCTTTTTGCTAATAAACTTTGATCGATGAGATGGTATTTTGACACAATCGGGATCCTTCGATGATCATGTTAATCCTTAGACGACTACTCTCATCTTAACCATCGTCTGTTCTTCTTCTGTGCTTGCTGTTTTTTGGGATCAATCTCCTTGGAATGTATTATTTGATGGAGGCATCCGATCAACTTAGCCGATCAATCATTATTGCGGTCTCGCTTGAGATATCTGGGATTTTTTATTGCTAGTTCTCCTGTGATCAGATTGCAAATAGTTTAGCACCTTGAAAATCACAGTTCATCATTGATTGTATGCTAGCCTGATGGTACTCACTGAAAGAATTATTCCGTATAAAGTATTTTCTTGTCCAAGCTCGATTGTCCCATTTTGTTAGCCTTCCCATTGCGTCAAGCTGTGCAGAGTTGTTCACAACAGATGTTTAGTTACTACTATGGAGTGTGACTGAAATTAAGGTTGCAATCTGCGTGCTGAATTACTACTGCTAGTGTGAGATTCTTCATCGCTGGGTATCTCTTATCTGCGATGAGAAGAATTTTAATTGTGTAGAAGATCGTTTTTTTTGCCTTATCTTCATGTATTAGAATCGCCGACTGTGGCAGAGGTAAACATCTATGTAGAGGTGGAGTGGTGATCCCTCTTCTGGTTTGGCCAGTATGAGAGGTTCACTAAGGTAGCCTTTTTTCTGAGTGAAAGCCTCTTCGAATCCTCGTCCCATAGTAATCTCTTGTTTCCTTTGAGGAGTTGATAGAAGGGGAGACATTTGTCTGTTGATTGAGAGATTAACCTGTTGAGGGATACTATTCTCTTTGTCAATCATTGTAGTTCCATCGTTGTCTTTGGAGAAGTCATATCGAGGAACATGCTATTTTGTGGGATTTGACTAGATACCTCACTATGTGACTAGATATCCGAGAAATTCACCGGGGGGAACTCCAAAGGTACACTTCACTAGATTTAACTTCATTTTGTATTTGTTAAGGATTATGAAGCATTTCGGTAATTGGTTAATGTGGTCAGTCATTCTTTCGAACTTGACTAACACATCGTTAATGTATACTTCCATGGTTTTACCTAGCCATATTAGAGAACATTTTATTCACTAATCGTTGGTAAGTAGCTCCGGCGTTTTTAGACTGGAGGGCATCAATTTGTAGCAGTTGGTACCGCTTTCATGATGAATAATGTTTCTCTTGATATTTGGTGTTCATCTTAATTTGATTATAGCCCGATAATGGATCTATGAAGATAACAATTGGTGACCATCAATAGCCTCTACGAGCCGGTCAATGTTAGGAAGTGAGAAGTTGTCCTTCGGGCAGGCCTTGTTGAGGTATATCAATTTGATACAAACTCTCTATTTTCCATTCTTCTTCTTCATAACTACGGGTTCGGCGAGCCAATTGGGATATTTCACTTCGTGACTGAAGCCATCTTTCAATAGCCGGTCTACTTCATCGTTTACTGCCTTGGCGCGTTCGGGGTCTAATTTTTTGCATTTTATTTATAGGTTTATATGTAGGATCGACCTTTATATCGTGAGATGTTATGTCAGGGTTGATATCCAGCATATACTTTATGGACCATGTGAATGTGCTAATCATTTCTTTTCGGAAAGAGATTAGCTCACTTTCAATGGGATCTTGCAAGTAGACTATGGGCATGATGCATATGTCTGGGTTGGAATCGTCGATGTTGACTTGGATCATCAAACCCTTTGGGGAACAAATATAGCTGGGTCGTTATTACGTTTTAAGCGTTGAGCTGCAAGCTCTACGTTTTTCTGTAATTTCTATACGGGGGACCAGTCTATTAGTTTGTAACAGCCCATATAGAATTTTCTGAGATACTTTTGGCTCATGTAGATGGTTTAGATGCCTTTCAATCTTGGGAATTTATGCATTGATGATACATACATGGGATAGCTTTCATCGCGTAGATCCATGTCATGTTGAGTATAGCATTGAAGGTGCATGTTTATCAACTACAAGAAACTCGTCCATACAAGACGGTATCCTCGTAATTTCCTACGTAAATGGCCATTTTACTAGGAAATTCACCAAGGAAACTCGTTTCCTCAGAAACAATGTTCATCGTAAAGCCTTTTTCCTCGTAAGGTACGTACCTATTTACGAGAAACATTTCCTCATAAGACGTAGGTAGTTTTCTCGTAAGCTCCTCGTAAGGTTTCCTCGTAAGATCGTAGTATAGTTTCCTCATAAGGTCGTAAGTAACCTTACGAGGAACTTACTAGAACCTTTTACGAGGATTTTACTTGAACCTGTACGAGGATTTTGTGCTTCAAAATGTTTTTTCCCTATATAAAAAAAATTAATTATAAATATAATATTTTATTTTAAAAATTAAAAAAATCAAATATAAATAAAAACATTCCAGGTCCATAACCAGGCTCTCTGCATGCTGCTATTTGAACCGCTAATTTCTAAGATTGAGGTGATCAAATTGAACTTAGCATTAAGAGAAACTTAACAAAGAACAAAGAGATTACCCTAACAATTTCTATAAATCAGCCAATACATTACTACCATTGAGATAAGCTTAATCTAAGAAGAGAACTACTAAGACGTAGCAATAAAGAACATGAATAAATTTTGAATAAATTGCATAGAATAAACTGAGTAAGAAGATAAGGAGTTCAAGATCTTCTCTGTAATGTTGATCAGATCTTTCTCTCCAATAGAATTATCAATGTGTTCCAACTCTAAAACTCTGGTGTAACTTTTGCGGCTCCTCAGCTTCTGGTCCTAATAGCCTCTTAGGGCTTTTTCATCTTAGGGTTTAACAAAGATAAAAAAACCCTAATAAATAGTCTAAATTTCGGCCAGGGACTTGTCTTGCAATTTATGAAACTTCTGGGTAAAACTTGTAATTTTGCAATCTTTCTGCCGACTTCACCGTCAATCGTTGATCGATAGTCCTTTTATAAATCTGGATCTGACTCTGAGTTTATGCTGGGAAATCCTAATTGCTCTAAAATAGTCCAAAAAGCTCCAATTGCTTCCAATAAATACCCTAGGCCTGTAAATACTCTAATACAATACCAAATGCATATCAAATACTCTAAATATACTATATATATCATAGGTAAAACAGGTAAAGTCCATAGTGTATCAACGACTAGACTTGGTGGTGAGTCTACTCCCCCACGGGTGACTAGACGTTGTGTTTCGTGTGACGCACGTGGACGACTAGACTTTGCCAAAGGTCTAGTCGCCCATGAGAGACTACACGTTACATGTCAAGTCGCCATTGGGAGACTAGACTTTGTCATGGGCTAGTCGCCCGTGGGTAACTAGACACAACGTCAAGCCGCCCATGGGCGACTTGACTTGGAAGTGACTCGGTTGTTCCCTCAATTGCCCGTCTTGATTATTTAATCGGTACGAGATGGGTTAGGCGATGAGGAGTTCAGATACGAGGATTTATTGCTTTCTTTTCACCGAGAGAGAGAGATGATTTTTTTCGTGGTAACTTTCAAGCACCGGATTTTCGTTGTGACCATTTTCGACCCCAACAAAATCCATGACTTCATAAATCCAAAAAAAAAAACAGCCTCCAAGGATAGTCACGAGGCCGGCAAAGGTCCAATACAAAATGCCAACGCCAGTAACATGCTCGATAATATCTACACATAACTAACCATAAAGGTCTCACTAAAAAAATAGGTCGTAAGAACCTTAAATGCAAGACGAACTACGAAAGGCTTGATCCCTTCGACAAGGGTACGCATGCAGTCTTCATAAGATGCAACCCCAATCTTATCAACTTTCAGAAAAAAATTGGTTTCGCCAACAGACTTTTTTAGCCATTGATTCCACCTAACACGTCAATCACTACCTCGAAATAAATTACACGTAATATCTTACGAGCTGGGGGGCTAACTGCTGGGGTCAAAATCGTTCATGGGAAAATCAACGGCTAAAATCCTCCGAGAATTGTGCCTTAAGCAGATATAAGCTGCAATGATAGAGAAACTATACGGCATAAGCAAACCCTCTTTGAATAAGTATACAAGAACAAACTTCGTATATTTCATCCCGGACAAGATAAAATAATTTCTATCCAAAGATGAAAAGATGGAAAAAACATTCTTGTGGACGGTTTTTCGAGAAATGACAAATTTTACGAAACAATTTTTCGTTGTTGGGGTAAAACGATCACGATGTTGGGGTCAAAAATAGTGATGGCAGAATCGATGCCTAAAATTACCGCAGAAATGTATCTCTCTTTGAATAAAAAGAAATCAAGAAATCTTCGCATCCGAACTCCTCATCAACCAACCAGTCTTTTCCTGGCCAACAATCCAAGATGTACGATCGACGGAACAACCGCATCACCTCCAAGTATAGACGCCCATGGGCGACTAGACACGCAACTTCTAGTCGCCCATGGATGACTAGACGCATAACTAAACCATATCCTCTTCATCACTTTATCCTTTGAACCTTGACTAGGCTGTTTCTTGTTTCGTCTCGATATGAGCTTCCGTTGTTGTTTACGATAAAAATTGTAAAGACATGTTTTCTCGTAAAACTCTGAGTCAATCGTATAAAACGATAAGGTTAACTTAAAAATTAATGGTATCTTGACTATACAATTGGTTTATTATTTTGTGGAAGCCAGCATCGTGTAATCATACGAAGGACAATTTCTCCGAAAGAAATCGTAAAAATTGCTTAAATCGCAAAACGACCTGAATGGGTCTAAAACACGATAAAAAAGTTTTAGATTAGAATGAGCCCAAATATAATGACGGTCTACCAGATATCTGCAGAATATATATGGAAAAGAAGATAATTGTCAAGTTCCGAGATAATTATGGAAAATCGAGAAGATAAGGAAGATTTCCGCGAAAGGATAAAATCGAATCAGGGGCAGAAAACAAAAGACGACCAACTGACATGGGTGTGTTTATTGTTCTAACAGGGTATATATATCCTAAAAATTAACTATCAATTAACCCTTAATTCTAACACACAAAACAATACTCTTGCCAAGAGAGATCAGGTGTAATACTTAAGGATCGAATCCACAGAGAACAATGGTACACAATAGATTTATTATTTCTAAAGGTTAAGCTAGGTGATTATACATATTGGTAACAAGTAATCAGTCTAAGAAAATATTCCTTATTGAAAGGTGTAGATGCAATATGGAAATATGCTAATAATGTAGTTATGGAAATATGCTAATAATGTAAATATGGAAATATGCTACTAACTAACTAGATGCAAATGTAAATATGCTAGATCTAGGGTTTCAAACTAAATGATTTATAGGGAATAAGAAACATGGATATGTAGATATTCTAGAACTTAAATATTAACTATTCATACCCTTTTAACTCCAACCCTCGTATGCGAGCAAAAGGAAAGACCATCGATCAATGGCTAAGGCCTGGTGTCGATCGACGGTGAAATCAGAAGGAAGTGTGAGAGAGATTAGATATGTTCACCAAACTAATTAGACCAGCTCTCGCATACGCCTAGCAACCTAGTTCAATGGAGTCTATTATGGCACATAACCTACCCTCGTAGTCGTCCATGTCCTACTTTCGAGATCCTAGTTAGATACTCTAGAATGCAAGCATTAAGCACAACTCAATTGATGGAATCAGGGAAACGGCAATTCTCAGAACAAAACTTAGCACTGATGAACCTTAGGCATCATTCTCGACATGCTTTGTTTATATATCTTGCACTCGATTACTAGACAAACTTCCAAAGGCATTTTGATCTCTTATTCAAACTCTTTAACTGAACTACATTCGGCTTGATCCTCGAAGGGGGTACGTAGGCAGCCTTTCATAAGGTCCAGTCCAAAATCAATCAAAACCTTTTTCTTATCTTTTTCATCTTTTGTTATTGAGCTGGGACTCAACTAGGTTTAAGGTTTTAGGTGGCTAGAACTAGAAAACTCGCTTACAGATTTAACGGCCGAAGCTTTTACAATATGTTGTAACAATCGTTATGCTCTTACGAGAATTTGAAATAAAGATCAAACTTTTCTTAATCTGTTTTGTTATCTTTTCATATTTTCTGAATTTATTCGATTACTTGTCATTGGCTCTTGCAGAGATCCAAACCTCAAAAAAAGTAGGATTTTCTTTTCTTTCCTCTGTTCACTAAAATCGACAGTACAAATTTCTGCTGTTGGATATTATTGGTCCAAAACTGAAATACATTAAGAATTAGGAGATAATCATATTCCTAGTAAATAAATGAAAGACATAAGATTCTATTAGGATTATGAGTTATCCTAAGAGCATTATACAAGCACAAAGTCGGAAGTCAATTTTTAGGAATAGAATCTTATGTCTTTCATGTATTTACTAGGAATATGATTATCTCCTAATTCTTAATGTATTTCAGTTCTGGACCAATAATATCCAACAGCCAGGAAACAAAAAATTATACAACGGTGATTGTAATGATAGTGTAATGAGAAGAGCTTGGGTATTGGGAACTACTTTGTTTCCCCGTCGCATGAAAGAATTATTTAGAACCATTGTCGTCACAAGGCATGGAAAACGAGCAAAGTTCATCTGAAAAAGTCCTCTTCTGGCTCTAACAAAGATGATGATGAAGAGAAAACACGCTCTATTTTCTGCTATTGTGCTGGGAGTGTTACCAGCTTTGTCAGAAAGCAAAATTCAGACCAACTATTCAAGATAAACTCTTGTATTTTTTACTCGAAGTTCATGATTCTTTACACAAGGTAAGTCTTTGAAAGTTTTAACGTTCATAAGATTTTCACTATGATTGTCAAACTTGTAAGGAATATTTATTTTTCCCTATTATATAGTTCTATAATTATCCGTTTTCTATTATAATATTGTTATTTCTTAATATATTGGTGACAAATGAAATTGGAAATAAAAGAGTAGTTCCTATTGTCTCTAGGTTGATGGCAGGTGAGATTGATCTAAACGAAAACTTTAAAGAGAAAATTAGGTCATCTCTCCACCTATAAATACATATCTTTAGACCATCATAAAAATATTCTAAAGGCAACACATAACGATATAGGCAAGGGGAGATAAACCTAAAAGGTCTTAAGAAAATATTAAGTTGTTCTTCTTCCATTAAGGATTCAATTCATTCAAAAAGATCTTTTCAAGCACAACGAATGCATGTAACTCTATAACCATTCATATGATTCTATTATGTGATTAACCAAGATGTTTGAAGATCTTAGGGTTCATGTAAATTTGACTTACATGTGGTATCAGAGCATGGTAATGAATATTTATTTAATTCGTTAAGAATAATAAATATATGAACTAGATAACTAGATATGATAGATATGATTATTAAAGCTTTTAGAACTGCTTATGGGTTAATTTTCGTATGTGTGCATAGTTTGTGCATCTGAGAATTATATTAGGTATGTTTAATAGAATCGTGCAAACTTTGTGCATCTAAAATTAGTATTTTGCAGTTTAAGTGAATCGTGCATAGTTTTTGAATCTAAGGATTATAATTATCAGTTTAAAAGAATCTTGCATAGTTTGTGCATACCCGAATTATAATTTTCGCCCTTCAAATTCCGTGCAAAACGGTATTCTGCGAATTAGGTTTTATTTCGCAAACCTTTTCCGTGCAAATTTTGGGATTCTTTGAATTAGAGTTTTCAGAGACCTTTTCTGAAAATAATGATTCGTGAAGTTTTGTGCAAAACTGATAATGATAATTGGTCTCTGCATAATTCGTACAGAGTGTCTTGTACATCATGCATAATCATTTTGTACATAATTTGCACAAAACTGATTTTGCACTTAAGTTATAAAATTTTCTATGCATAATCCGTACATATATATATATAAACACCTAAACATAACTTTTACAAAATTATATTTCACATAAAGTGCAATTAGGGTTTAAATATCACCACATTTACTTTATCCTACGAATATTTGTAACTAAATTTTGATCTTCTTATGAATTATTTAGTTACCCACAGGTAGACTATAACCTTGAGAATTGATCAATAACTTATAGTGTATGTATTGTGTAAACTAAAGACATCCACAGATGATTTGGTTTGAGTAATTCAATACATTAATAATAATGGAATGATTGTTATCGTGAAGGTTATGGATATCCACAGATAACTTTGCTTGAATAATTCGGTACACCCTTCAATAAAGTTTCATGAATTATTACCTTATATGAGATTATATGATTCACACAAGAGCATTATAATTTCTTGTCATATACATTCAATTTTTATATGCTAATTAAATTATAAGCCTAATTAACTCATGTTTAATCTAAAAATGCAGCATCTTTTCCTTCTAGTTTGTCATTTATGGTCTCTTCTGTTCCAGTCCTCACTGGAACCAACTTCTTAGAATGGAAAGAGAAAGTTGAGTTTTACGTGTACTAGATTTGGATTTGGCACTTCGTGAAGAAGAACCTAACCAACTAACTAATGATAGTATTGAGGAAGAAAAGGCTTTCCATAAAGCCTGGGAGAAAGCTAACAGACTGAGCATCATATTCTTACGGATGACAATAACTAGCAACTTATGGGGTCAAAATTGGTCATCGCAAAATCAACGGCTAAAATTCTTCGAAAAAATGTGCCTTAAGAAAATATAAGATGAAAATGCCAGAGAAACTATACGGCATAAACCAAACCTCTTTGCATAAGGATACAAGAACAAACTTCGTATATTTCATCTCAGAAGGAATAAAAGATTTTCTCTCCAAAGATGAAATGATCAGAAAAACGTTATTGCGGAAGGTTTCCGAGCAATGATGAATTTTACGAAACAATCTTTCGTTGTTGGGGTCAAAAACGGTTAAGATGGAACTTATGTCTAAAAGTTACCGGCGAAAACTTTGTCTCTCTTTCAAGTAAGAAAACAAGAAACCACCGCATCCGAACTTCTCATCTCTCTACCTATCTCGTCATGACTAACAGATCAAGACGTACGAGCGAAGGAACAACCATGTCGCTTCCAAGTCTAATGGAACGTGGGCGACTATACATGCAACGTCTAGTCTCCCATGGGCAACTAGACCATGACAAATTCTAGTCGCCCATGGGCGAATAGACGCACACCACGTCTAGTTGCCCATGGGCGACTAGACTCTCCACGAAGTCTAGTCACCCATCGGCGAATAGACGCGTACAAACGTCTAGTCGCCCATCGGCGAATAGACGCATACAAACGTCTAGTCGCCCATGTAAACTAGAACGTTAACAAATCTCATCACCATCTAACTCCTTGGACCAGTTCTACTCGCCCTCATGGTCCTCTACTCGCCCTTTTAGCTATCCTACTAGCTCTCATGCTCCTCTACTCGCCCTCATAGTCTCCTACTTGACCACTTGGCCATCCTAGTCGCCTTTAGCTCCTTATTTTCTTTCTCTTCTGAATCTCGATCGAAACGTTTTTGGTTTCGTCTAAATCGGAGTTTCCGTTGAGATTTTACAAGTAAGACTTGTTTTTTCGTAAAAATCCGAATCAATCGTCAAGATGATAATGGTTAGCTTAACGCCATTTTTCCATATACAGCTAGGTTGATAGGACCAACAATACCAAAAAAGTTGGATAAATCGATGATTTATCCGAGAACAATCGTAAAAATGTGTAAGTCGTAAAACAACTCGAAACTGCCAAAACACGATGAAAGCACACTTATGATTTAATTCAAGAATAAGCCCATATTCAATGACGTTTACTCGACTGGAATAAGGAAAATGGAAAAAGAGGATAAATGCAAAGTTTGCGAGATACAATTGAGGTCGAGAAGATAAGGAAATGTCTTGGAAAGAGATAAACTCAAATCAAGAGCGAAAAAGGAAAGATGGCCGACTTTGAATGTGTATATAAAAAGTATCAATGTGAGGAGCAGAGTGGACGATTTTTTTAGACTCTTAGGAATCTTTGCACTTAGAAACCTTAGGCTATACTCTCGACAAGCTTGGTTTCTGTGACTGGTACTAGATTACTATATAAACTCGCATAGGCAGTTCGATCTCTTGTTACACACTTTTAATTGAACTACGTTCGGCTTGATCCTCGAAAGGGGTACATGGGCAGCCTTCCATAAGGTTCAGTCCGAAGTCAACAAAACCTTTTTCTGATCTTTTTCGTATATTTTTATTGAGCTGCGACTCAATTAGGATTAAGGTTTTCGGTGGCTAGAACTAGCAAGTTCGTTTACAGCTCTTGCGGCCAAAGCTTTTACAATCTGTTGTAACAATTGCTATGCTCTTACGAGAATTCAAAACAAAGATCAAACTTTTCTTAATTCTTTTTGTTATCTTTTCATTTTCTTCTGTGTTTATTCGATTACTTGTCACTGGCTCTTGCAGAGAATCCAGACCTCAAGGAAAGTAGCATTTTCTTTGCTTTCCTCCGTTCACTAAAATCGACATTACGAATTTATGTTCCCACAGTTTGGCGCTAGAAGGAGGGGGGATTAGTCTAACTCATGGCCACAAAATCGCAGCTCGCAACAACATTTGTAAAACAACTCCAGCAGTGACTTCTCCTATGGCCGACGCTTACACAAACGCTGCAGTGTTCAAGAAAATTGAAAACCTAGTCGCGACTTTTCGTCACAAGAAGAGCACCGAAAAGAACTCGCGATTTCTCTTTCTAAACAGAAAAGGCAACGATAAAATCTATCAAACCCCGCAAAGTTTGTCTCATCGTCGAGTTGGAGAAATCTCAACGCGTAAGGGTTCGAACAAAAGACGTTTTCCGAAAAAAAATTGGCAAAAGATAACTTTCTCTCTCAGAAATCGCGGAGAAACCCTAGACTACTCGCAGAAAAAGGAAGCAGAGAAAATCGGGTACACAGCCCCCACTGCTGTACTTCTTCCGAATAATTTTCGTAGAAACGAAGTTGATCTCAATCGAATCACTAGAAACCTAAAACGTCTGAGGAAGACTAAACTAAGCAAAACGGGAGATCGTATCCCTCACTGCTAAAACCTTTTCTGAAACCTAAGATTTCGTAAAAATTCAAGCGTCACTTCTATAGTAACATATCCAGTGCATTCTTGATAATTTTCACCTAAGCTTACTTCGAAAAACTACTCAAAACTCCCTCGGATCAATCCTAAGGAAACGAGAAAAAATCTGATTAATTTTATTCGTGTTAACTAAACCCATCACAGCTATAGTTTCTGATATAAAACTCGGAGACTAAACTTGCGGAACAGGTGAAAAAACATGAATTTTCCAAAACACAGCTCTCGTATAGTCAAACTCAAAAACATTTTACGAAAAATACGTTCGTAAAATTAAGCTCGTTAACATTTTATGAAACAACCTTCGTAAAATTAAACTTAACAAATTTTTACGTAATAATTTTCAAAAAATTAAGCTCGAGAAAATCTTACGAAATAGCTTTCGACAAATTAAACTCGACAACATTTTCCGAGACAGCTTTTGTGAAACAATTTAACAGTCTTTGAGAAGTCAAACAAGATGGTACAAAAGGACTCTCGGAGAAGGAAAGAGATGGAGCGATAGCTGAAAAGATTCGCCTATCAGCCTCTCTCCACGGTCTCACCATCCTCTCTCTTTTTCCTCATTACCCAACGAGTCTTCCCGATCGCCCAACGAGTCTTCCAATCGCCCTCGACAGCTTCCGGTTGCCTTTGGCTAATTTTAAAACGACAAAAGGCTTTCGCAAGATACTCATTCGTCTTTGTAAAACCAATGATACAGAGAACGAAACCAGATCTGAAAACTATCAATCGCCGAACCAAAACCGCAAGATATGCTTCAGCCTAAACGCGGCCAGGAAAATAGAGAAACCCAGGAAGAACAATATTTTTAATATCCATAAGGAATGGATAAATGCGAGAAAAGGAAGAGGGAATGAGCAAGCAAAACTGAGAAAAGGCAAACTCGCATCTCCGAGAAAACTAAGGTATGTCCGAATTGGGAATTTTTGAAATCAAACTTGTTTTTTTCGTAGGAAGGTACTAGAAATGAAAGCGCTTTGAAGATTTCCGTAAACTTTAGGGAACGTAGAATATTGGCTGATAGTTTAGCGAACTAAGTCTTAGGCCATTTTCCCTATCTATTGTTCCTTAATTGTTCAGGCAGAACTTGCAAACAGACATAAACTCTTGCAAAAACCGAGAAACGATCGTCACGCATACTCAGCTCGCTAGGTAAAGAAAGAAAGAACTAGAGACACGAACTTCGTCTTAAGACCGACTCGTTCCTAGAAATTTTCTCAAAACCTACATATTCCAAGTCGTCAACTTCAAAACCATCAAATCACAATCTCAACATCCTCTTTAAATCGACTGAGATTGTCGATCATCCCAATCCTCGAAAGAGAAAACGTACACAGTCCTTCCAAATATCGATTCAGCCATCTTTTTTGTAGAGGGAGTATGTAAGTGAAGTGGGTTTTAATATGCACCCTCAAATTAACCTTATATGCTACTTTTTACCCTATCAAATAAGAGGTTCAGTGTAGTACTTAGGATCGAATGCACAAAGACTCTATGATTACACAATATATTTATTGTTTCGAAATAAATCTAGATGAAAGTATTAATATATGAATAGTGATTTAAAGATTGGTTTAGTTTGTAAAGACTATTGGGAAGGATTAGACTTAGGGGAACTCTCAGGTAAACTAAGTATTGATGAGTAACAAAATGATAAGGGTTTTAGTGAAGTGCTGTTATGAACTCAAACTCTAAGGTTTAGGTAAGTCACTCTCGTGAGTCTTAACGGAGTGTTGATCGATGGCCACTACGTGGTTTCGATCGACACTACTTCTAAACATATACGAATTTTATGTTTGCTATGTTCTCTAAGCTCTAAATTCAACTCTCGTTTATTATTAGGGTTTTAGAATGTTTAAGATATGGTTCAGGGTATAACCAATCTCTATCTTGCGCTACAACATCCTATTATCTAAAGTTGAGGTGATCAGACTCAGCTTTAGCATTATTATCTACTTAAACAAACAACTAATTAGAATAACCCTAACAATTTTATAATATCAATAAGACAATAACTACTCTAAACGAACCCTAAATATAACAATAAACTACTCAGACATGATTTTGATAAACATGATGGATAGCTGAATGAATTGCATATAAATAACAATAAGAAAACAATTGATTTCAATATCTTAGTTTGTGAATTGAATAGATCTTTCCCTCCTAATGTAGCCGTCAAGGTTGCAGGTCTCAAAAGGGTTGTAAAACAAATGTCTCTAAAACTGTCTCCTTGCAAAAATAGCCTAAAATGCGGTTAGGGACTTGTCTTGCCAATAATGGAACTTCAGGGTAAAATTGTGATTTCTTCAAATCTTCTACTAACTCGCGGTTGTTGACCATCGGTCGATACTCATGGTGAGACATCGATCGATGGTTTCTGCGTATACTGGTTCTGACTCCGAGTTTTCCACTAAGCATTCTTCAATGCTGCAGAATGATCTAAAAGCTCCAATTGCTTCCACTGAGTACATGAATCTGTAAAGACTCTAAAAGAATACAAATTGCATATAAAAGACTTTAAAACCGTATATATATATATATATAGGATGGGTGAAATCAGATAAAAAGCATGACATAACAGTATGCATACTATACTCGTATACTCCCATACTTCAAAAATATTTTGCCTTGCAATAGAAAACAAAAAAGAAGTGCGACAAAGCAAAATCGAGAACACAAGTAGCAGTGAGCACAACAAAGGGAATGCTTCCACCCCGCTCGTTGATTAGATCTACCACTGATTGACCGATTCGTTTTGCTCAAAAAACTTACGAAAACGTTTTGCGGCTAGATCATAACAAAATAACCTTCGGTAAAACTCCGTGACTGACTCCAAGAAACTTTCACCAATGATCGAAACCAAGCGGAAACGTTTCCTGAAAAATCTACAGAAACATCACTAGTTTGACATCTCCATACATCGCGACGATTAACTATCTTTACAAAACCGATCACCCATTACTTTCGTATAACTAAAATAATTTATATGAAACAGTTTGCAAGAAAACAAGATCGGTATCATGCAAAACGACTTTCCAATATAAAAACGTGAATGAGTAAAACCTAATCCTCGCTCGTAAACATCACGAGTAATCTGCGAGAAATGTTCTCTATTCACTTCTATGAGAACCCTTCTTGTAAAACTTACATGAAAAGTCCTTCGTATAGTCAGATCAAGTTATACAAAGCAACTTTCAAGAATAAACATAACATGTTTTACAGAGAAGTGTTTTCTGTATAGCAAAAAATGAAGCTGTATGATTCTTCGCACTACGATCTTACATATCTCACTCTTCAGCCCTGCGGTTCGCTGGCTTCTGCCTTTCATTCCCCTCCGTTACAACGAGCAGGAAATCATCATGTAACTGACTCCGCACGGGTTCTTTATCAAGCCTTTTAGGATTCTTCTTACTCAGACAAAAAAAAAGAAAAATCGTACTACTAATGGAAACATTCCTCGTATATATGAAACCTAAAGTTGAAAATCATTTACTACCACCATCAGCCATCTTAACATGGAAAACTCCAACATACATGGCCTATCAATCTCAACGAATGCTCTGATGCCCTTGGTCAATTACCCTTCGCGTAAAAGCCCGAACTAGGGTTTGGCATCCCCTAATGGAAAATTATAAACTAACTTGACCTTAATGTTGATACGAAAGTGCCACGGTCTAATCCAAGACCAAAAACGTCCTTGGTTATACGGCAGAACATAGCCTTTACGCCAAGCCAGAAAATTTGAGCGACCACCGCTCCATCCAATCACTTCAAGGAAAACGACAATCCACGGTTCGTCTAAAAAGCTGATATACCATGGATTTTACCTATTTTACCTACGATATATAGATTATTTTAAGAGTATTTTCTATGCATTTGGTATTTTTTTAGAGTATTTACACGTCAAGGTACTCATTGGAAGCAATTAGAGCTTTTGGGCTATTTTGGAGCATTTAGGATGCTCAGAAGAAAATCAGAGTCCGATCCATATTATTGAAGGGACCATCGATCGACGTTACACACTGTGCGTCGATTGACAGCCAAGTCGACAGAAAGATTAGTGAAGGCTTGAGAAATTACAAGTTTTATCCAGAGTTTCATTATTTGCAAGACAAGCCCCTGGCCGAAATTTAGACTATTTATTAGGGCTTTTTATCTTAGTTTTAAAGAGAGCCTAGAAGACCTAAGAAAGAGTTGTCTCTTAAGTCACACCGGAGTTTTACAGTTTAAAGTTGAAACACATTGCTACATCTATTGGAGAGAAAGATCTGATCATCATTACAGAGAACATCTTGACCTCCTTATCTTTTTACTCAGTTTATTCTATGAAATTTATTTAGAATTTATTCATGTTCTTTATTGCTATGTTTGAGTATTTCTCTATTAGATTTAGTGTTATTCAATGGTAGTAATTTATTGTTGATTTTATAGAATTGTTAGGGTAACCTCCTTGGTTCTTTATTTAAGTTGCTCTTAATGCTCAGTTGAACTAGATCACCTCAATCTTAGAAATTAGGGTTCTATAGCGCAACCCAGAGCATGGTTATAACCTTGAATCTATCTTAAACAATCTAAATAACTAGTAACAAACGAGAGTTAAATTAGAAGTTTAGAGAACCCATCAAACCACGAAACCAGTATTGTTTAGAATGAGCATCGATTGATGCCATCTTATTGTCATCGATCAACGCTCAGTCGAGATGCGTGAGAGCAATCTCCTAAACCTTAAGTTTTTAGTTCAGAACGATGCTTAATTAAACCCTAGCAATCTATTAGTTTGTATTATCTAATCCTACCTGAGAAAATCCCCTAAGTCTAATCTCTTAATTTAATCCTCGCAAATCAAATAAATCTTAAAATCACTTTATTGTTATTTTTATAATTCATCTAGCTTTAATTCGAAATAATGAGTTTATTGTGCAATCCTAGAGTCTCTGTGGATTTGATCCTTAAGTACTACACTAAACCTCTTATTTGAGAGAGTAAAGTGGGACATAGGGTTAATTTGAAAGTGAAACAAAAACATCCACATCAAAAACTAAGGCTTATCTAGTAGCTATAGAAGAACGGTTTAAGATTGCAGACAAATCCTTTGCCGAGAAGATTATGGCAGATCTTAAACCCATGAAACATGATGGCACAAGGTCTATACATGAACATTGCATTTAAATGACCAATCTTGCGGCTAAGCTAAAGGGTTTAGAATGAGTGTGGATGATTCTTTTCTTGTCCAGTTTATCCTAAACTCTTTACCTCCTCAGTATGGACTCTAAATCAATTATTATGCGTTTTTGAAAATTGGACGTCTATTGAATTGGCTAATAAACTGGTCCAAGAGGAATCAAGGCTTGCTCGTGAAGGTATAAAGGTTGCCTACTATGTCCAAGGAGCTGGACCTAAAGCTGGAAAAAGACATCAAGTGAGTCATAAAAGAGCACCACCTAGGATGAATGATTCTAATCAAGTCAATGAGAAGAAGTCAAGAAAAGAGGACCGATGAAACTTTTGCGAAAATTCTAGAAACTTTCAGAAAGATTTCCCTAAAAGAAAAGAAGGATTTGAAAAGAAAAGTAATCCTATGGGTTCAGTAAGCTTTTTCGAATCTAAATTTACTCATGTTTCTTCGGATACTTGGTGGAATTACAGCGGTGCTAATGTACATGTAAATAATTCCCTTCAAGGATTCCTTACAACCCAGACCACAAATCCAAGTGAAGACAATATACTGATGGGGAATCGAGACAGAGCGCCAGTTGAAACTATTGGCACTTATCGTCTTCTTTTAGATAGCGGATTTTGTTTGGATTTATTTCAGACTCTTTAAGTTCCATATATTCCCCGCAATTTAGTTCCAGTAAGCAAACTTAATTTGGTTGGTTTTAAGTCTTTTGAAGGAGATAATTGTTTCAATTTATTTCTGAACTCTAATCAAATTGGTTCTTGAAAATTAGTTAATGGTCTTTACAAGTTAAATTTTCTGTTCAATATTTTGAAACACATCTTACCACGCAAGATAAAAGTTGAACTAAAGCATGTTCAAATGATTCATATTTCTTGTGGCATAAAAGACTATGACACATTTCTAGTGAAAGAATCGAAAGATTGGTAAAAGATGGAGTCATACCGAATCTTGATTTTACCAATAATACAGAATGTATAGATTGCATTAAGGGCAAGCAAACTAAACACACTAAAAGAGGAGCCACAAGAAGTACACAGCTTCTTGCAATCTTACATACAGATATTTGTGGACCTTTTGACGTTCCAACTTTCGGAGGTGAAAATTACTTCATTACCTTTATTGATGATTATTCACGTTATTTTATCTCTATCTATTGCATGAAAATTCTCAATATGTGAATGCTATACAAGTATTCATTACTGAAGTAGAGAGACAATTAGATAGAAATTTGAAAATCATTAGGTCATATAGAGGTGGCAAATTTTATGGTAGATATAATGAAACATGACAACATCCTGGACCATTTGCCAATCTCCTCCAGAAATTAGGAATTGTTGCTCAATACACAATGCTGGTTCTCCATGGCAGAATGGTGTAGCTGAAAGGCGTAACCGTACTTATATGGGAATAGTTAGATCCATGATTAGTCATGTTGATTTACCTACAGCTTTGTGGATGGATGCATTATGTACTGCATTCTATATCTTAAACAGAGTTCCTAGTAAACCAGTTCCAAAGACTCCTTTTGAACTGTGTAAAGGCTGGAAACCTAGTCTATCACACCTCCAAGTTTGGGGATGTCCAGCTGAAGTAAGAATATACAATCCGCATGAAAGGAAATTAGATTTCAGAACAGTCAGTGGTTTCTTTATTGGTTATCCTGAGAAGTCTAAAGGATGTAGATTTTACTGTCCAACCTCTAGTACGAGCATAGTAGAAACCAGTAATGCCAGATTTTTTGAGAATGTGAGATTAGTGGGAGTGATAAAGTTCAAGATATGGTCTTTCAAGAAATTAGGGTAAATATCCCTTTACGCTTAGTTCCAAATATTAGAAATCCTCCTGTTGTTGAATCGTTGTACAATAAGGAAAACCAATTGAATAATCAACCAATCCATGGTGAAATATATCACCAATAATGAACATGAAGTACAAGAGGAACCATCATTAAGAAGATCAACTCGTGAGAGAATATCTGCTATTTATGATGATTATGTGCTTTATCAAATAGAATATGGAGGATTCAATATCAAAGATCCGATTTCTTATTCATAGGCCATGAAAGATGTTAATTCAGATCAATGGATTGAGGCCAATAAAGATGAAATAGACTCAATGGTTAAGAATGAAGTTTGAGATGTTGTTTCATTGCCTGAATGACACAAAGCAGTTAGGTGCAAGTGAATCTATAAGATCAAGCTCGACTGTCATGGCAACGTTGAACGACGTAAAATCAGACTTGTAGCCAAGGGGTTTAATCAGAAAGAATGCATTGATTATAGTGAAACCTTTTCGCATATGTCTAGAAAAAACTCTCTCAGAATTATCATGGCATATGTAGCTGAATATGATCTCGAGTTACATCAAATAGAAGTGAAACCACGTCTTTCTTAATGGAGACTTACAAAAAGAAGTTTATATGTGTCAACATGAAGGCTTTATAATCAAAGGCTTCATAACCGGAGGACGGGGAGACATGGTCTGCAAATTGAAAAAATCAATATATGGACTGAAACAAGCTTCAAGGAAATGGTATTTAAAGTTTGATGAATCCATTACGAAATTTGGTTTCAAAGCAAACATTGTGGATCCATGCATATACCTCAAGATCAGTGGAAGTAAGTTCATATTTTTGGTTATGTATGTTGATGCATCTTATTAGCCAGCAGTGATCTTGGTCATTTACATGATACTAAGAGTTATCTCTCTATAAACTTTGAAATGAAAGATATGGGTGAGGCATCCTATGTGATAGGAATTGAGATATTTTGTAACATCCCGAGTTGTGATATGTGGAAAGGCTTAAGAGAATTGATTTGGCTACCTATGTCACCAAAGTTGACTTACCTTTTCCGTCACACATCCGTTTAGAACTCCAGGGTTATGCGTGCTTATGCTGGAGTAGTGAAATGATGGGTGACCTATCGGGAAGTGATTCGCGATACCGTGTGAGTGAGGTCAAAACACGGGGAAAGGTCGGGTGGTGATTGCAGGGTCAGTAAACAATAATTTCGAGCCTTAGAAAAAAATAACGCACCGACCGTTGGAACGGGATGGGGGCCCACGGGCCGAGAGAGCGGGCGTGGGTGGCCCATTAGCTGTGGGCGGTCGGGGCGTTACAAGTGGTATCAGAGCTGGTTAGCCGTCTCGGTTCTGACCCAAGAGGCGTCTTGAGACCTGTCGTGGGGCGCAACGAGGACATTGCGTTCTTTGAGAGGGGGTGAATTGTAACATCCCGAGTTGTGATATGTGGAAAGGCTTAAGATAATTGATTTGGCTACCTATGTCACCAAAGTTGACTTACCTTTTCCGTCACACATTCGTTTAGAACTCCAGGGTTAAGCGTGCTTATGCTGGAGTAGTGAAATGACGGGTGACCTATCGGGAAGTGATTCGCGATACCGTGTGAGTGAGGTCAAAACACGGGGAAAGGTCGGGTGGTGATTGCAGGGTCAGTAAACAATGATTTCGAGTCTTAGAAAAAAATAACGCACCGACCGTTCGAACGGGATGGGGCCCACGGGCCAAGAGAGCGGGCGTGGGTGGCCGATTAGCTGTGGGCGGTCGGGGCGTTACATATTTCGTGACAAATCACTAGGAATTTTGGGATATCTCAGAAAGCATATATTGATAAAGTTCTTGAGAGATTCGGCATGATGACATGTTCTTCTAGAAATGTTCGTATGCATAAAGGTGTTACGCTTAATCTTAAGAAATGTCCACAAAATGAAATGGAACGTAAAGAAAAGAAAAAAAATACCCTTATGCATCTCTTGTGGGAAATTTGATGTATGCACAGGTTTGAACTAGATCGGATATTAACCATGCAGTTGGCATGCTAGGTAGATTTCAGAATAACCCAGGAGTCGCTCATTGGCAAGCTGCAAAGAATGTTTTGAGATACTTAAAGGGAACAAGAAACTAAATGTTGACATATCGAAAATCAATGCATCCACAGATGGTTGGATTTTCATACTCAGATTTTGGTGGATGCAAAGATTCTAGACACTATAATCTCGGTTATGTGTATTTTCTTGTTGGAGGTGTCATCTCATTGAAAAGCCAGAAGTCAGAGTTAATCTACACATCCACTATAGAAGCTGAGTATGTTGCATCTTATGAGGCTTCTATTCAAGGAACATGGTTGCAAATTTCGTGTCGGAGTCTGGGGCTTTGAGTTTTGTTGACAAGCCTCTCACTCTTTACTATGACAATCAAGCTGCAATCTTCTTCTCTAAGCAAGATAGGATTATCTAAAGGAGCCAAGCCTATGGACCTAAAATATCTATCACTGAAGCAAGATGTCAAAAGAGAAAAGTTTGTCATTAAACATATAGGCACTGAACTTATGGTTGCAGACATATTTACAAAAGCCTTACCTCGAAAGACTTTCATTAAGCATTTTGAAAGAATGGGTCTTGAGGATAGCGCCTAATTACATTGTTTGTACGATTAACCGTATGATAATTATTTGAGCTCCTTATGACTTTTACATATTTTACATATTCTCTTTCCAATGTGCACACACATTATTTTTGATTGGATTTATGATAACAAAATAAGTCTTTATTTAAAGATATTAAAGGAACCATTATATGGTCTAACTATGAAGGTGGGTCAATGCGGTAGTTCTCATAATGATATGTGACCGCTATGACTCTCATTGATTACTAAAATAGTCAAGACACTTATGATGACCAAATGAAAATTAAAGTTATAGCGTATTATGCCGGCCTCATGATTCCATGAAGAAAACATTAGTGGATTTTACTAACAACCAAGTGGAAGAATGTAAGGAATAATCCATTTTCCCTATTTAATGATCTTATAGTTATCCGTTCTCTATTGTGATATTGCTATTCGTTAACATATTTGGTGACCAACGAATTTGAAAATAAATGAGTAATTCCTAACTTATCTCTACATTGATGGATGGTTGACATTAATTAAAAAGAAACTCTAAAGAGCAATTAGGTCATCTCTCCACATATATATATATATATAGACCATCATAAAGATATCCTAAAGAAAACACATAAAGATATAGGCAATGCGAGATAAACCTAAATGTTCTTAAGAAGAGATTGAGTTATTCGTCTTTTATTTAAGATTCAATACATTCGGGAAGATCTCAGGTACAATGAATACATGTAACTCAATAAACATTTATATGATTCTATTATGTGATTACCCTTTTGAAGATCTTAGGATTTATGTAAATTTGACTTACAAAAGTAGTTTTTTATTGATGACATTGTTACTTGTGGCGCCTAGTTCGACGAAACGATGTTTCAACACCACAACACCTTTAATATTTACAGTTATAACATGCGCATGGGGGAGTACAAATCTTTGTGTTATCTTCTAGGCTTTTGGCACCTCATTTTGATTCTTTCATGGCTGTTGGTATCTCAGACAAAAAGGAGTATCAACAAAACATCAAGGATTATCGACCTTATGAGTTCTCTTCGAATTTTTGTTGGTCCCTTATTACTTAAGTTTCTGCTCTCAATCAGGAAGCTTCAACAATTAGAATTGTGCATTTGAATCTACGTCGCCATTGGATGTGCCGTCCTAGAAACTCCTTCAATTATTAGTTCGGTATATGTATATTTCTCTCTGTAGCTAGCTATATTTCTCAATTTTCACCTTTTTCTTCATTTTGCAAGTTGTACTCTTAAAATTTTATTTTGTAATTTTCCCAATAAACAAAGACAACACCCTTCATCTGAACCACCACACCTGAGCGGTCTTATCGGATATATAAGCAGATTTAGATTAAAAATCAGAAGTTTTTAACGAGAAAAAATAAAATAAAAACATCACATGTATATTTAAATTTCCATTACTGATAAAAAAACAATTGATTCACGATGTATCTTTTGATTTTGTTTATATAATTAACCAAATAAAAGAAGGAAGTGATTAACAGTTGATATTAAATAAAGATTTACGATGTAACCATTTTATAATTTGCATTGAAAAACTTTAAATGATAACTACTATGAAAGAGAGGGAATATAGTTTAAGAAAGTCATATTGTTTTGATTTGAAATCATATATATAATGAGGCAGGTTCTTCTCTTCTAAAGGTGTCTACCTCAGTATCTATGAGTCCCACATTTATTTTTTTTAATTTTTAATAATATAGTGATTAGTTATTGTGTTTTCGTTTTGATATTTATATTTTTGAAAATCTGTAGCCCAATAAAAAAAAGAAATACCCTAGGATAGCCTTAAAAATTTTGTGTCACAAAAATAGTTTTCAAGAAGAAAAATGACCAAATAAATTTTATTAAAGGGTGTAAATATACATTTATACCCCTAATGTCAATTAATCTAGACTTAAGGTTTAGAGTTATAGGTGAGATTTTGGGGTGAGTTTAAAATTTTAAAAAATAGAACATAAATATTTAAAATTTCAAAATAAGAAAAAAAGTTATTTCAATCATTTTCTTTATTCAGAGCTATTTTGGTGACAAAAGTTTTAAAAAACTATTTGAGAGAATTACCCATAAAGAAAACCCCAAAAATGACTCAAAAAGCCTTTTAGGTGTTTAATCTTCCTCTTTAATGGAGATGTAGGGTGTTGATGGTTTCAGACTCCTCTGGAAAATAGAGAATGGCCCTTTTAGTTTTCTTGAAGCATTTCATCTTCCTTTACCTCTACATCTCGCCATCTTTAATCAGTTAATCGTTCGTGGTACCAAATTATAATTCCAACTTAATTTCTCCCTATATATACTTCTTCTCAAACGCTTGAACTTTTCATCTCAAATACACTCATCGATCTCTCAGACTATCACAGCTCCTTGAAAATGTCTTTTTTCTAATGCTCCGGTCGCTCAAACCACCGTCGGCCACTCAACCTTTGACTCACTCCGGCTTGGTACTCGGTTTATAGGTGGTCAACTCCTCCGGTTCTGGGTGAAAAGGTTACAACATCTTTTTTCTGTGAACACTGATCTATTTCATATGTATTTTAATCGATTAGCTAACTCTTGCCCGATATATCTCTTTTGTCCACTTTTTTCTAAATCTGCAGAATTCCCTGATCCAAGGCTTCATCTCTGTTGGTCGTGCCAACCACTATGTCCACCTTTACGAGTCATTTCAATTGTAAACGTCGATCGGTTTGAATTTGCACGTTGCACTAACATGTACTTTCGTCTTCTTCTTTGGTATTGTTGAATTCTACAAATTTCTCAGGGATTCAGTCTCATGTATTCTGTTTGATTTGTGTCTATGAATTAGTTGATTTTTTCTCTTTTTTTAGGGAAAATTGATGAAGTCAGGCCGTGCTACCAAACTGGTGATATAGGCGTTGCTTCAGCTGTTTCTTGCTCTCACAAGATAGTGAATCGAGGCTGCTCAAGCTCAGATTCGGCTCTTTCGAAACCTGTGGGTTCTTTGGTCATTTAGATTTTTAGTGCATTAAGGTGTTTGTTTCTGCTTCTTGGGGTAGTTGACACTTAGTGTTGAGTAGGGTACAACAATGTAGCAGTAAAATTTGTTGTTTTAAGGTAGACCGAGAGTTAGCTTTTTTATGTATGATTGAGTATGTGGCTATGATGTATTAATACATTTTGGGTTTACAAGGAGAAATTGTTACAAGGAAAGTAAAATCTTACGGAGATTTAGAACCTCCTTTGCAGCTGAAAAAATCATAAGCCCAGTTCAAGTTTTTTACACATAGGTCCCGACAAGGGAAACTTCTTAGACGCTGCTTTTGATGAGTAAAGTTTTCATTTTTAAAAATATTTTGTTCAGAAATAGAAGAATAACATGTTGGATAATTCCAAGCTTGTGGAAACTTAACATATTATTAGATATTTAATATGTTAAGAGATAAACACAAAAAGGAAATCTAGAATAGGAAAAAGAAGTTTTCTATTAGATTAGGTTTGTGTTTTCCATATCCCACATGTTAAAGGGAATTGTCTTTCACTATAAATATAGGTCTCATGGAGAGGTGTTCCATAAGAGATCTAAGAGAAACATTGTGAGCGGTTTGACGAAGATATGCAAGAAGACCAAAATACCCTTCGAGTGAGAATGGGACTCTTCAAGTTGGAAAAAGAGGTCTGTGCATAAACTAGTCAGAAGATCATGGAACTGTGAAGTTGTGGGATAACATTCTCAAAGGAAACCCTGCGATTACTGGTACAAGATGGTGCCAAGATAATTCGCTGAAGGAGAAACACACCAGATGAGTGTGGTCCTTAGTTTGAGGGGAGAATGTGAGATATCAAACAAAATCCCACATTGGAAGTTCAGACAAGAAGTGTCTAATATATAAAGAGAAGTCCAACTCTAATTAGTACAAGGTCTTTTGGGAAGGAAACCAAAAGTAAATCCATGTGGGCTTGCCTAGTAGGCCCAAAGTGGACAATATCGTACTAATCGGATAATAAAGAGTTGGACATGGGCTTTCACAAACCCAACAATTGGTATCAGAGCTTAAGTTAAAGCGTCGATCAAAGCTTAAGTTGAAGCTTCGATCCTGGTAGCTGTGAAGCAAGAAGTTCACGACACAAGATGGCTGACGTGAAGAGGGCTCCACGCACGAAGGACCTTGGATCCGCATCCATCCAATGTCCGATGTTTGAATTCGACAAACTACACAGTTTGGTCGATGAGGATGAAGGTGTTACTTTGTGTTCATGATGTGTGGGACACAATAGAACCTGGTTTATATGATCAAAAGAAGAACGATGTTGCAATAGCTCTTTTGTATCAATCAATGTCCGACAATTTGATTCTCCAGGTGAGAGAACAAACCGCATCGAAAGAGATATGGAATGCCATCATGTCACGACACCATGGAGATGATCGTGTAAGGGAGGCGAGATTCGAGACGTCGATGATGGAGTTCGACAGGTTGAAGATGGATGATAGTGATACCGTAAATAGATTTGCGGGAAAGATATCAGGTCTAGCATCCAAAGAAGCCTCGTTAGGAGAAATCATAGAAGAACAAAACATGGTAAAGAAAGAGATGGTCTTAGGAATGCCGTTTGTAACACACGAAGAAAGCGTGTGTGACACATGTTTAGCAGTGAAGCAAACAAGACATTCATTCCCAACTAAGACCATGTTTCGTGCAACGAAGACATTGGAGTTGATCCATGAAGAGGATCAAGTTTCATACGAGTGTCTCATGATCAAGAAGCCTAATATCAAGCACTTGAGGATATTCGGTTGTGTAGCACATGCGAAGATATGTGTGACTCATCTGAAGAAGATAGATGAGAGATTAAAGTGTGTGATCAATCTTGGAATTGAGTCGGGTTCCAAAGATTATAGACTCTATGATCCAGTCTCAGGAGAGGCTATGGTGAGTAGAGATATGATATTCGACGAGAAGAAATCTTGGGATTGGTCGTCTATAACAAACCAAGAAGATTGTGAACCAAGTATGCTTAAGCTTCCACATGAGGATGATATAGAAGAATGTAATGGTCAAGATGATGATCATGAAGCTATAAATCAAGATGAGGAAGAATAAGAAGATATTGATCACAATGCAAACCCTCCAGACGATCACAAGGCAAGACTTTAGACGTTAGTCAAAGGAATCTCGAGTGTAACTCACCAAGAAAGCTTGTGTGACACATGTCTAGTTGAGAAGCATATTATACATAAGGAGATGGTCGTAGGAATGTCATGTGTAACACAAGGAGAAGGCGTGTGTAACACAAGTCTCGAAGGGAAGAAAATCAGAGATGCATTTTTGACTAAGGCCATGGTTCATACATCAAAGCTACTGGAATTATTGCATGGAGATTTGTGTGGACGAATCACACCACCAACGCCATCAAATATTCCTGAGGTATTCTATCGGTTTAAAATATTTCACACCGATAGAGGAGGAGAGTTTGCCTCAGGTAAGTTCAATCTAGCTTGCACCGATGGAGGAGGAGAGTTTACCTCAGCTGAGTCGAAGATGTCAAACTACTTATGGGCTGAAGAGATGGTAGCCGAGTTGGAGTCTATTACAAGAAACAAGACATGGGAGCTTGTGAATATACCGCGTGGTATTGAACCTATAAGGTTAAAGTGGATCTACAAGATTCAAGGAGCAGACGAAATCAAGATAAAAGAGGAGAGTTATGCTCAAGGAATCATGTGTGACACAAAGATGGAAGTGTGTAACACGATCCACGTAGCAATGAAGTTGAGTTTAAATATCTCAAAGGTTGAAGATGAAACCAGAGATAGATGCTACGGATTTCATAAGAAGCATAGGATGTTTGAGGTATCTACTTCACACAAGATCAATTGTGTGTTACACAGTTGGTGTACTAAGTCGATACATGCAAACGCCGAGTGTTGAGCAGAACGCCGACATCCTAACCAAGCCATTAGCAAGGATTAAGTTCAAGCAAATGAGGAGCTTAATCGGAGTTTAAGAAATTGGTCTCCCTAATTCAAGTTGGAATTAAGGGGGTGATTGTTGGATAATTCCAAGCTTGTGGAAACTTAACATATTATTAGATGTTTAATATGTTAAGAGATAAACACAAAAAGGAAATCTAGAATAGGAAAATGAAGTTTTCTATTAGATTAGGTTTGTGTTTTCCATATCCCACATGTTAAAGGGAATTGTCTTCACTATAAATATAGGTCTCATAGAGAGGTGTTCCATAAGAGATCTAAGAGAAACATTGAGAGCTTTATTTTTGAGTAGTTTCTAAAGCAATAAGAAAAGTTGTTCTTATTATCATTTGTTCTAAGAGATCCTTCGTAACAAAGGAAAAGTTTGAAACTTGAGATTTATATTCCATGAACACTGATATTTATTTTTTAACTCGGAATTTAAAGGAAGTCATTGCCAACATAGCTGAATTTCACAACAGTTCAATTATTTAAAAATAATTTATGTAACACAAAAAAAAAAAAATTAACAAACTAAAAATAACCACAAATTTCAATGACCATTACTTCAAAACAATTAATCATCAAATAAACACCACCAAATATACCGCTCTGCTACAACAACAAAAAAGATTAACAACACAAAAATACAATAAAAAGATACTTAATCACATAACCTCAAACATATTACAATACAAACCTTGAGAAATCAAAGACCAAACAAAAATAGGATATCACTTCAAGATATTAATATAAAGCAAAAAAATAATTCAACGACTCCGCGCTTGCTCGAGGCTAGTCATCTAGTTTGTTTATAACCTCACAGTGAAAATATCTTTATCTGTTACGAAACATTCTTTAATACTTCAAAATTCTCATAAAGCAAAACAAGAAACGTAGAACTTGGAAAAAGAAAAAGTTTAGCATAAGAAATAAAATAAACTTTGCCAACATGAGAAAGCCATATAACATGTTCGGCTTTATTGATTCATACAAGACATATAAGTCCACATCAGAACATTCACTTTCGGTTGTGCAAAAGTTAGACCTTAGAGATAAAGATTTTGATCGTCCAACCTTAGCACAGGCGTCGCAACAAGTGGACTCTTCAGCTTTATAGTGATCCCAAACTTCTCCTCGACCTTGACACTCTTTCCTTGAGGAAGTTTCCAGTCAAAAGAATGCAAAAGCGTAGCGATATTATAGAGAACAACTCTCTCGCCCATTGCGATTCCCGCACATATTCTACGACCAGATCCAAATGGAATATAGTTGAAATCATTTCCGTTGAAGTCATAAGATTTATCAAGAAACCGGTTGGGATTGAACTCAAGTGGATTCTCCCATACATTTGGATTCCTGTGTAGCGCCCACACGTTAACGAAGATCTTTGAATCTTTAGGGATAGTGAAGTTGCTCACCACAGTGGTTTGAGATGGGTAGTGAGGAATAAGGAGTGGAGCAACCGGGTGAAGTCTCAGAGATTCTTTCATAATAGCAAGAATGTATGGAAGTTTAGGGAGGTGAGATTCTTCCACTACTTTATCTTTGCCCACAACTTCGTCAAGTTCTTGTTGAGCTCTCTTTATGATATCCGGTTTGTTAAATAGCTCAGCCATCGCGAACTCTATGACGTGTAACGATGTATCCGTTCCACCGATCACCATGTCCTTTATATAATTGAGAGGGTAATTATGAAAACATCTTTAGATTTATATCAAACTAACCGAAGATGTAAGTGTTAAAGCAAAGAAATTAGTCGAACATAAACTTATAGTTCCGATTTTTTACTATCAACTCTATGAAGAATATACTAAGGTTATAATATTTAATATCTGACACCAAATATTAGATTCTGACCTCAAAACTTAAATTTAATATTTTCTTTAATTTATAAAATAGTGTATTATTTAAACTAACATTAGATTTTGATCTGCATTTTCTAAGTATGAAACTATTTTTTTACAGAAAAAATTAAGAAAAAATTATAATATTTTCCCATAATATATGTATTTTTGATTTTTGTACATAATGTTTTTTTTAATTTGTGTACATAATATGCTCACATTTGTGTTAGTAACTAACACATACTATAACACAAACTAAAGCTTGACCCGCGGGTACATGTATTTATATTTACATTTTAAAAAATCAATATTTATTTGTATAAATGGTAGTATATATTATAAAATTTAATATAAATTTTTAACTCACTAATTTTATAGTTTACACTGAATAATATTTTTTGAACCCTCAATTAAATCACTTATATTTTGAAAATATGATCCGCGTTTCCGTACGAATGTAATTTTTAGTGGATCAAACTTTTAATGTATAATATTTTTATTATATTATTAATTTTTTGGTGCTATATATTTGGTTATATTTTAATTAATTTACGATTAGTATTATATTACAATTTTATTACTATTAAATAATTATTAATTAATGACGAACATTTGCCTCTTATAATTAGATATTTTACGTTTAACATAACACAAACCCGTCCATATTAATTGTTTTGTGATGTTTATTAATTAGTTTTTAAATATTATGTTTAACATTAATTAGTTTTTATTAATTTAAGTATGTTCTGTGGATGTATTAATTAACAAAGAAAACAAATGCTAAAAGATAAGATTAGTTAATATTAATTATTAGTGATAGTTTACTCTTGTACACAATTTAGTCTACAATATAAGATGGGAAATTTGCCAAATATAACTCAAAACTTGATTTTAAATGCAAAGGTACCCAAACATTAATCAAATACATAACTAACCCAAAATCCTTGTGAAATTACAACCAAGCCCTTTATGACCAAACAAAAAGATAATTTATTTTAACCAATATAACCTTAGGAAGTCTTCTGAGTTTGTGCAAGTCGTCTTGACGATTTCCTGGAAGTCTTCTGGACGACTTCCTGAAAGTCTTCTGGACGACTTCCTGAAAATCGTCTCATATAATTAATCTTAAAAATAATTTATAAATTTGTTAAAAATATTTTTTGTTGGAACAATTGAAATTATGTAATTATAAACATTTTTAAATGATATAAATTAATATATATTAAAATTGAATTGTTTTCAACATAGATGAATGAATGTAGTGAGTCTTGGTATTCTTTAGTTTAGGGTTTGGTAACATATGTTGTAGTATTTTTGTATTCTTAGGGTTAATTTTTGGAAGTTTAACCTCTTTATTCAAAAATTAAATTTTTACCTATATGTATTTAGTTATGGGTATATTAAAAACTTTTAAGTTAAATTCAAGTATAATAAATTGTTTAATAAGTTAACTAAGATTAGGGTTTATATTTAGGGTCTAGACAACTTTCCATGAGGTCTTCTAATGAATAATATTTACATCAGACGACTTCAAAGAAAGTCTTCTAGATGAATAGTAAATTTAGGGTCGATAAGACTTTCAAGTAAGTCTTCTAAGAAATCTTCTACTACAAGACTTACTTCAAAGTCTTCTGAATCGAAAGTATTTAACTTTATTGGAATTTTTGTGCTCTTATATAAAGAAAATATACACATTTCTCTTCCTCTCAAATGGCAACAACAAAATATAATGTTTTTCATTCTAAAGCTCTCCAGCCAATCCCTAATCTTTTTGAACTTAAAAACACCAAATTTTATATCAAATTCTCATTTTTATCTCATGTCTTTCTCATTGATTTATTTTGTTTCTGCAGGTAATTACATGGTTCTCATCTTCCACTCTTTTAATGGTAATTTATAAATCATTTTTTTTTTCATTTGGTAGCCCATTGTTTCTTAAAGATCTTATATTTTGAAATCTCTTTTTGTTGTCTTAAGCTCTTACCTTGTTTTTGAAGTTTTTCTATGTTTTGAAGCCATTTGAATGCTTTTGGATATGCATGTTTTTCATATTTGTGACAGACTTGAAAGACTTTTAGGGAAGTCTTCTCAAAAGTCTTTTAACATTTAATGGACTAGAAGACTTTCTGGAAGTCTTCTAACGGAGTCTTCTTCCATATCTCTTTTTCATAACAGGTTTGAGCATTTTGGTAGCCTTCATTTCTGATTTTTCTTCATTTATTTTTTCACAAATTTTGTTTCGAATCATTAATTTAATTTCCGATTTGGAGCTACCAAAATAGAGGAGTTGTCTAATCATCTGGTAAAAAGATCTCGGTGCGTTGAAGCTGATGGAAGTTTCAAGTTTGAGGTAGAGTTCATGGAAGACTTCCAGGAAGACTTTATACATGCGAAGTCTACCTGGAAGACTTCCTGGGAGTCTTCCATAGAGTCTTCAAATTTTATGATGTGTATATCAAGTGAATTCCAACCTTATCAATGTGGAGGAATTATTTCTAACTCCAAATGTAATAGTTTTGTTAATGGTTTGTTTTGTGATTTGTAAATGTAATCTTGATGTTGGTCCACGATGTCAAAGATCCTGGTAGTAGCTGCTTAAGCTAATATGAAGCTTCTCCAGTGAGTATTTGAAGAGCTCACAAAAGAGATAGTCCTCAGGGACTCCATTCGCTTTAATAGCAGTCACTAGATCCTCAAGTTACTCCAGATGATCCATAGGGTGCTCATGTCGCAACCCATGGTAAGGCGTCTACGCTACAAGTCCGAAGAAAGCGTATTTTTTTTTCAAATCTCAAAATCGTTTCTCGGAAAAGCTTGAGGATGAATGGTGGATCAGTTGGGGTAGAACTGGCCTTGACAGTTGTAGTCAGCGAGTGTTCTCTGAGAAACTTGGGCATTAACTTCAGGATAATCTACTGCAGCGTCTGATTCTGCTTATGCTTCTGTATCAAGGATTACAGTCCCCTGATCGTCTATCTTTTGACCTGCTGCATTACGTATATGACCGTTGAGGTCATGCAGGTCTCCATTCTCATCCTGAACCAATACTAAAGTCGTAGCCATCTGCACTCGTCTGCAGTTGTCGATATATGCGGCTAAGTTGTTGTAGATCGATGAGGTGTGATCGATGTCGGTCGATGCTGTCCGTAAAGAAGTGTCAGTCGACGCTTTTTAAATGCTTTCGGTCGATGCTTGTCGTCTTTCTTTGCGGATTGTACATTCGAGTTTCTCTGGGTCTGAGAATAGTAGTTTTTGTCCTTTATTGCTCTTGGTACTCTTTGCACGTACATGAAACAAAAAGTAATAAAAATTTATTAAATTGAAAGAAAAAACAAAACTGGACTAAATCCTAAAAATTAAATCTAATGGCGATAAATGCTCCCCGGCAACGACGCCAAATTTGACTTGGTGTGTTTATTGTTCTAGCAGGGTATGAACATCCTAAACAATTAACTATCAAATTAACCATAATCTTAACACACAAATAAAACTCTAGCCAAGAGAGATCAAGTGTAGTACTTAGGGATCGAATCCACAAAGAGCAATGGCACACAATAGAATTCTTATTTCAAAAGACTAAGCTAGGTAAATATATATATATATATATATATATATATATATAATATATATATATATATATATATAATATATATATATATATATATATATATATATATATATATATATATATATATATATATATATATATATTATATATATATTATGTAGCAAAAAATCAGTTTCAGGAAATATTCTGTATCAAGAGGTATAGATAAAAATATGGAAATATGATAGTAATGTAAATATGGAAATATGCTATTAAACTAACTAGATGCAAATGTAAGTATGTTAAACCTATGGTTTCAAACTTAATGAATTATAGGGAATAGGAAGCACGAAAATGTAAATATTCTTGAACTCAAATATTAACTATTCTGACCCTTTTAACTCCAACTCTCGTATGCGAGAAAAAGGAAAGACCATCGATCGACGGCTAAAGCCTGATGTCGATCGACGGTGAAATCAGAAGGAATTGTGAACGAGATTTGATATGTTCACCAAGCTTATTAGATCAGCTCTCGTATGCGCCTAACAACTTAGTTCAATGGAGTCTATTCTGGCACAGAACATACTCTCGTTGTCGTCCATGTCCTACATTCGAGATACTAGTTAACTACTTTAGAATGTAAACATTAAGCACAACTCAATTGATGGATATTAACCTAACCTAGCAATCCTAATTTTGGGCTAATCCATGATGGCTATCATTCAACCCTAAATTAGTTGATAACTACTCAATCATAATCAAAGCAAGAACAATAGTTTGAATATAATGCATAGATAAAATACTGGTGCTCCAATCCAAATCTCCCTAAGGATTTATGAATCTTCTCCCCTTAAGAACCCTAAATCTATATTAGAAAACTAAAACTCTCCAGAACTCTCTCCTTTCTGTGTAATACATAAAGCATAAATATAAAACCCTAACATTTAGATCAAAACTCGTCCAGGGTATCTTCGTCATTTTTCTCTAACTTGGGGTTTGAGATCGGCTGTATGTGATTTGGGTGTCGATCGATGGCAAGTATGCGGAATCGATCGACCTTGGTCTTGTAACATCGGTCGATGACAAGGTTGTATCGTCGATCGATGACAGTCTTGTACTTCGACTCTCTAACTGATCAGCTATGGATTCTTCTCCTCTAAATGTTAAGCTCCAAGTATTTCCATATATCTCCAAAACGCACCTGAACCTGTAAAGAACCTAAACATAGTCTAGACACACATAATAGACCCTAAATAGAGCCTATAACATGTCCTGAAACTGGTAATAAATAGGCTATATCATATAGCCGTTTAGACTTATTGGGAATGGCCATTTGTGGCATTGAATCCCTATTGCTCTCTGGCTTTTCTTTTAATGAAGTATGTTTTGTTTAAATGGTGTACGAGTAACATTATGGATGTAGAGGGAAGAATGTGAGTCGTCATCTTGTTTCTAACTCTTTGAAGAATCGTTATGTCCGTTTTTCGTTTCGTGTGCAAGTATT
>CAJHQP010004526.1:0-54392 GCA_905132765.1 Moricandia arvensis | reverse complement strand
TATGGATGGCTTACAATAGGGTTTAGAGACCCTTTAAATAAAGAGAAACCGAGAACATGCTCTCTAGGGTTTCGGAAATAAGCAAAAAGGAAACTATAGTTTAACTTTAACTATAGGCATCTTGAAGCATGTGGAGGTGGATCAGTCTACACCAATGACTATGCATTGTGATAATCAAGCAGCGATTCACATAGTTTCCAACTCAGTCTTCCATGAAAGAACCAAGCACATTGAGGTCGATTGCCATAAGGTGAGACAGATGATTGGGTTGGGTGTAACCTTGCCGTGCTACACAAGGAGTGAGGATCAGTTGGCGGATGTGTTTACAAAGGCTGCTAGACAGAAGACAATGGAGTCCATCCATGTAAGGTTGGGGCTCATTAATCTAACCCAACTTAGCTAATCACCTGCTATGAGGTCTCTACTCTTTTTCCCTCATCAAAGGGTTTTATCCCAAAAAGGGTTTTCTCTTTGGTGAGGTTTTTAATGAGGGAGATCTCATAGCCTTCCAAGCTTGACTTGTTCCATATGGTCAAGCTTGAGGGGGAGTGTTAAGTTGAGGCATCTATCTTGGGGTTGATTAGAAAGAAGAGAGAAGAAGGGTTTGGGTCGACCTTGTCCGTACAAGGCCGTACATGCCGTACAAGGCCGTACAAGGTCGACCAAAAGCATTCGACCAGGTGTTACCATTCGGGTAAAACCAAAGTTACCCGGCTTCTTTACTTGGAAGGTAAGCTTATCCATCCGTTGGAAAGGAAGAGGAGAGCCGCGTGGACAGGCTGGCACAGGCTGGAAGGATCAGCATCTTGTCAAAGATGTTGATGCCATTTACTTGGCCAGGAAGCCTCGGTTTGAATTAGTCGCGCCCTCCCCTCAACCGCAGCCACATCTTTTATCTTCTGCTTTACGAAAACCCTTGTAACTCTCTCTATATAAGCATACCCCGAGTGGATGAATAAATCATACAGTTCTCTCTAAACTTTCGAGTCTCATAATGTTCTTCATAGTCTGTCATTAATCTCCTTAGTTCTTAGTCTAAACCGAGTCTTTCTTTCATCAAATCTCTTTCTAGTCTCGTTCTTGTTACTTATTTGTCTAAGATCTTAAAAGATCTTACTAGAAAGAGATTTGATGAACAAAAGACTCGGTTTAGACTAAGAACTAAGAAGATTAATGAAGACTATGAAGAACATTGTGAGACTCGAAAGTTTAGAGAGAACAGTATGCTTTATTCATAGAGAGAGCTCAGAATATATAGAGAGGGTTTACAAGGGTTTCGTAAAGCAAGAGAGGGAAAGCATGTGGACAGGAGAAGAGGCGCGCCTAATGGTTCAAACGAGTGGCTCTGGTGGCTAGATGCCAATGGCATCTTGACTAGATGCTCCTCACTTTACAGCTTGCACCGGCTGGAAGCTTGACCAAGCCTTATCTACAAACGGTAACCTTGGCGCCTAAAGCTTCAAGGTTTACCCGACCCAAACCCTTTCTTTCACTCCAAGTTAACCACTCGATCTTCTCATGGTAAGTTCTCCTCTTTTACCTTTTTACCTTTTTCACCTCAGTAACTTTTTCTTGTACGGACAACCCCATTTTTGCACATTTCCAAAACATGGTTTAAAGCTCTTTTGGGTCGACCTTGTATGGCCTGTACGGCCTGTACGGCCTGTACGGCCTTGTACGGCCATGTACGGACAAGGTCGACTCAAACCCCTCTCTTTTCCTCCTTCTCTCTATTCCACACAAACTAGATACCTTTACTTAACACCTAGGATGCTTCCCTGGATTGTTTGGGATAGATCCTTAAGTAAACGAATCAAAAGACTCAAGTTTACCAAGGCTTGTGGATCGATTGGTGGCACAAAGAGGTGTGAATGATCTAGTTGATACTCCTAGGCACTAGATCGGATATGACACACCAAACTAGAACCCTTAGTCGCTGGATATGACTCACCAGCAAGCTCTTGCACTCGACAAAGATCAGAGAGAAAGAGAGAATACAAAAGGTTTATGTTAAAAGATTGCGTGCCTTAGAATGAGGTTTACACGAGTTTAAATAGAAACCAAGGAACAGGCTCCTTTAGGTTTCGAGAATCATAATGAAATAAAAACCATAGTCTAAACTTAAACTAAGATAGAAATGTGGTCGTTCCTAATATGAATACATATCATGCATATCCTAAGATACATCAACTAGGTGATTTGTGAAGCAAACTAAGGCCTCGTTAAAAACTTAACTTTAGAAAACCCATTGGGACAAAACCAAAGGTAGGGAAAAAGAGCACACTTAGGTTGCTTGCCTAGTTGATGATCAGCTTGATAAAGGGGTAGCTTGAATGGTGGTGAGGGTGTCTTGGCTGATCAAGCTTCGGCCAAGACAATCTTCTTGTATGAGTGACATCTTAAGTAATCCTCCAATAGCTTCCTTGAGCTTCTTTGATCTGGAACGAGTCATAGGCCCTTCTGGAATAGACAATGCATCTTCATCAATTGGTTTGTCCATCAGCTCACCATCTCCATTAGTTGGCTGGTCCATGATCACATCATCCCCTCCCTCTTGAAAAGGATTTGTCCTCAAATCTGGCTCATCTGCGACAAAAGGGATCAAGTCAGTAACGTTGAAGCTATTACTCACATCATACTTACCTTGGAGGTCCAGCTTGTAGGCATTGTTGCTGATCTTCTTTATGACCTCAAAAGGTCCATCGACCCGCGGCATCAGTTTATATTTCCTTTCATTTGGAAATCTCTCTTTCCTTAGATGTACCCACACTTGGTCACCAACTTCAAACACCTTCTCATGTTTTCCTTTGTTGGCATGTTTGACATACTGCTTTGTTTTATCTTCAATGTTGCGTCTAGCTTGCTCATGAATCTGTTGTACCATCTCAGCCTTCTTCTTGCCATCCATACTAACTCTTTCACACTCAGGTAAAGGCATTAGATCCAAAGTAGAGGTGGGATTGAACCCATAAACAATTTCAAATGGTGAAAACTTAGAAGCAGAATGCATAGCATGATTGTATGCAAATTCACAATGAGGCAAATAGTCTTCCCATGATTTCAAGTTTTTTTAATGAATGCTCTCAAAAGAGTTCCTAGTGTCCTATTGACTACTTCGGTTTGCCCATCAGTTTGTGGATGGCATGTGGTTGAGAACAATAGCTTAGTGCCTAGCTTAGACCAAAGGGTCTTCAAGAAATAACTTAGAAATTTAGCATCTCTATCTGACACTATAGTTCTAGGCATGCCATGCAAACGGACTATCTCTTTAAAGAACAAGTTGGCTACGTGTAATGCATCATCAGTCTTGTGGCAAGCAATGAAATGTGCCATTTTTGAAAACCTATCTACCATAACAAAGATAGAATCCTTTCCAGTTCTAGTTCTAGGCAATCCTACAATGAAGTCCATAGAGATATCATTCCATGGATGATAAGGGATAGGTAATGGAGTGTACAAACCATGAGATTAGACCTTGGATTTAGCTTTTTTGCACGTTGCACACCTTCCACAGATTCGTTCAACATCTCTCTTCATGTGTGGCCAAAAGAAATGATCCTGCAAAACCTTAAGAGTCTTGGCGATTCCAAAATGCCCCATGTGTTGGTCTGAGTAAATAAGAGAAGAGGTTTGAGAGGCTTATTCTGAAGTTTGGGATCAAAAGAAGGTGGGTGCAAAGTTAGGGCAAGTGTACGAACGGTACGGCCTGTACGGACTGTACGACCGACCGTACGGACCACTCGACCCAAATGACTTTAAACCCTACCTAAAATCATTTTGGTTATGTGCAAAATCCGGGTCAAGTTGTACGGATGGACCCTGTCCGTACAACCCTTTGTCCGTACATCCATGGCCGATACTTGGACATCAAGGCAAAGAGAAGGCAAGGTAAACTGATGAGGTAAAAGGGAGAAGGTTAACTCAGGTGATTATTCGGTAAAGAAGTGGCTCGCGGATAAGGAGAGTAAGCTTGACCTAGACAGCCTGTCCCGAGCTGGAAAGGTGAAGGCATCTAGTAGAGATGCCAAAGGAATCTCGCCCCTAAGCCACAAGTTCAAAACCAGGCGCGCTCCCCTCCTTGACCGGCCACGTCTCTTCCTTTATCTCCATTCCTTTAGTATCCGTTGTAAAGCCTCTATATAAGTGTAAACACCTCTCTGATTAATCAAGCAAGCAATTCTCGAGTCTCTTTCTTATTCTCTCTAATGTTCTTGGTGTTCTTCAAATCGAAATGGTTTCTTAACCAAGTCTTAAGATTTTAGTCTCCAAATCTCTTTTAGTCTCTCTTAATCTCTTTTCCATCCGTTCTTTCTCTGTTTCTACTCAATCTTTCATGGTATCAGAGCCAGGTTCTCGTAAATCTGGGTTTTGATTTCATCTCTCTCGAAGAACACTCAAGAACACCTCTTTCATTCCGCAAAGCTTCAAGATGGAAAGTAACAAGACAACAGTGATTCCAGTGATACATAAGGGGGGAAACTATCTCCTATGGTCTCGTGTGGTGAAGACAGCAGTGGGGAGTAAGGGTTTGTGGAACCACACCCTTGAGGATGAGGCTCCAAAGCTTATTACTCGTGAAGGCGACAAGGAGATTGTCGTGTGTGATGAAGTGAAGTGGATTCAGGAAGACAACACGGTGATGTCTATCCTTCAAAGCTCTCTAGATCCGTCTATCCTAGAGGCGTACAGCTACTGTGAGAAGGCAAAAGACCTGTGGGAAACTCTTCAGAAGGTGTATGGTAACATCTCAAACCTTACTCGTGTGTTTGAGATCAAACGAGCCACCAACAGTCTAGCTCAAGAAGAACGTTACTCTGAAGTTTTAAAGGCTGAAGCAACGAAGAACGGATTATGCGACGAATGAGGGAATGATGGCAGCGATGGAGTGATGAACAGATGGGCTGGAGGTGGACTGATGGCGAGATTGATGAGTATGGGAATGATGATTTCGACACAACCAGAGGCTGGAAACAATGGTTGCTGGTTTGTAGAGACTCTAGGATGATGAAGATCACGTTAGAGGCTTGGATTCAAGTCTAGGATAGAATCAGTTTGAGAGAACAAGTTTCTGCTGGAAAAGTTTCTTTCACGTTTATTCCCTGCCTCTCTATAAGCAGCAGTCACGAAAATATAAAGGAAAGAGAGAGGCACATGAGCCTTAGGGTTTTTGACACATCCTTAAAAGAAAAACAGCAAGTAGTTCTAAAAATAAAAGAAAACAGCAGGAAGTCTGGAATTAAAACAACAAAGCATGCGACATAAAGAAAAGTCTTTATGTGCCAAAACCAAACCAAGTACTTATTCAAATAGCTTTATTGAAGAGAAAAAATGCCCTGCCTCCTTAAAAACTTAAGAATGGTAAACCCGGTGTAGGAAAAAACCCATTCTCTAAGGAAAGAGTACAGCTACACATTATCCTATTTGTGGCTATTCAAATAAGTCACCTGGTCCTTCTTGCGGAATATGGGTGAATATGTTGTAGATATCAGTGGCTTGATGATCCTCCATTTTCGTGTTAATCAAGGCTCGGACTTCCTTAGCTAACTCCTTAGCTTTTGAACGTGTTACTCTAGCTTCCGTAGCTGACTCCCTGGTCTTAGATCGTGTGATACTTCCTTCTGGCTCAGGAACATCTTCCTCCGAGCTTGAGCTATCCATGATCATATCACCCTCCCCCTCTTGAAAGGGATTTGTCCTCAAATCCGAATCTGCAACATAAGGAAGCAAATCAGAAACATTGAAAGCACTTGAGGTGTTATACTTACCTTGGAGGTCAAGTCTGTAGGCATTGTTGTTGATCCTTTGAATTACTTCAAAAGGACCATCAACTCTTGGCATTAGTTTAGACTTCCGCTCTTCAGGAAATCGGTCTTTCCTAAGATGAACCCAAACAAGGTCTCCCACTTCAAAAATCAGCTCCTTGCGCCCCTTGTTTGAATGTTTAGCGTACAGCTTGGTCTTCTTCTCGATGTTTTCTTTGGCTTTGGCGTGAAGTCTGCGTACATACTCAGCTTTGTTTTTTCCATCTAAACTGCTACGTTCCTTCAAAGGCAAAGAAACCAAATCTAAAGGAGACAAGGGGTTAAATCCATAAACAATTTCAAAGGGAGAAAATAAAGTGGAAGAGTGCTTAGCGTGGTTATAGGCGAATTCGACAAAAGGTAGATACTCTTCCCATGTCTTCAGGTTGCCTTTAACCATGGTTCGCAGAAGGGTTGATAGTGATCTGTTGACTACTTCCGTTTGACCGTCTGTCTGAGGATGGCACGTGGTAGAGAATGAAAGTTTGGTGCCAAGTTTCGCCCATAGAGTGCGCCAAAAATGAGACAAGAACTTGGTATCACAGTCTGATACTATCACCCTCGGCATTCCGTGAAGTCTCACTACTTCCCTGAAAAACAAATTGGCAACACTAACTACATCATCTGTCTTATGGCTGGCGATGAAATGTGCCATCTTGCTGAACCTGTCAACAACCACAAAAATAGAATCTCGACCACTTCTGGTTCGAGGTAAGCCAATGACAAAATCCATGGAGATGTCAGTCCAAGGGTGAGAAGGAATAGGTAAAGGTGTATATAACCCGTGTGGTTGAACTTTGCTTTTGGCTAGTTTGCACACGGCACACCTAGAGCACACTTTCTCCACTTCCTTCTTCATATGGGGCCAGTAGAACTGATCCTGAAGACTGAGTAAAGTCTTCGGTACACCAAAATGACCAGCAAGTCCTCCACCGTGAGATTCCCTCACTAATAGTTCTCGGATTGTTCCCGTAGGAATGCATAGTCGGTTTTGGTAGAACAGATAGCCATCTTTCCTGAAATAACTCTCAAAAGCAAATTTAGAGCACTTGGAATAGTATTCTTTAAAATCCGGATCAGATTCATAGAGTTCCTTCACAAGTTCAAAACCAATTAATTTCGAACTTAAGGTAAAGATAAGAGAATACCTCCTGGACAATGCATCGGCAACTACATTGTCCTTACCTTTTTTATACTGAATCACGTACGGGAAAGTTTCTAAGAATTCCATCCATCTACCATGCCTTTTGTTGAGCTTTTGTTGTCCCTTGAGGTGCTTAAGGGACTCGTGATCTGTGTGTATGACGAACTCTTTAGGCCACAAATAGTGCTGCCAGGTCTGCAGAGCTCGTACCAAGGCATAGAGTTCCTTGTCGTAGGTAGGATAGTTAAGAGTAGCTCCTCCCAACTTCTCACTGAAATATGCCACTGGTTTCTTTTCCTGTGTAAGTAATGCACCAATACCGACACCAGACGCATCACATTCAATTTCAAAAGTCTTTTTAAAATCAGGTAAGACTAATAAAGGAGAGTTGATAAGCTTCTCTATTAAGGCTGTAAAAGCCTTTTCTTGGGCGGCTTCCCATCTGAAACCAATGTCTTTCTTGATCACTTCGGTAAGTGGAGCAGCAATGGTGCTGAAGTCTTTCACGAATCGTCTATAGAAACCTGCCAAACCGTGAAAACTCCTAACTTCTCCCACGGTTTTGGGTGTAGGCCAATCACGGAGTGCTTTGATCTTCTCCTCGTCAACCTTAACTCCTTCTGCTGTCACAACAAATCCTAAAAAGACTACTTCCTTAGTGCAGAAAGAACATTTAGCAAGGTTAGCATATAACTTTTCAGATCGAAGAACATTTAAAACAGAACGAATATGTGAAAGATGTTCTTGCAAACCGTTGCTATAGATGAGGATGTCATCGAAGTATACAACCACGAATACTCCAATAAATTCCCTGAGGACATAGTTCATGAGTCTCATGAAGGTGCTGGGAGCATTGGTGAGTCCGAAAGGCATGACCATAAAAACAGGTAATTCATAATCAATACAATCAGAAACTTCCCTAGCATTAAGGTATAGAACTGAACCGTTAGAAGATTCCTCTTCTGGCGTGGCTTTGGACTTGGCTTTGAGCTGATCCTTGTAAATTTCGTGATGTGTCATGGGCAGCAAGGCCACCTTTTTGCCTTTGTGGTTGAATGTCTGCTTGTTGGTGAAGCCATCATGTAAGACTTTACGATCAGATTGCCATGGTCTCCCCAACAATATATGGCTGGCCGTCATTGGTATAACGTCACATAGGATCTCGTCTTCGTACCTGCCAATGGTTAGTGTAACCTTAACTTGTTTATTGACATCAATACCTTTGCCATTATCAAGCCAATGGAGGTTGTAGGGCCGTGGGTGTGGCTGTGTTTCCAGTCCAAGTTTCTGAACCATCACCTCGCTAGCTGCATTGGTACAGCTCCCGCTATCTACAATCAAACTACATACCTTACCTTTGACAAGACAACGAGTATGGAACAGATTCTCCCGTTGGCATGGTTCCTCGGATTGAGATTGAACTGAAAGAGTTCTCCGAGTTACCAAGAGCTCTCCCACGGCAGGATGTAGCTCTTCTTCTTCCTCATAGGTTGACTCTCTTTCTGACTCAGATTGAGGAATGATTTCCCCGTCGTCTCGTAACATAAACGCCTTCTTGTTAGGACAATCACGAATGTAATGTCCTATTCCTTGACACCTGAAACATCGTACACCAGCTAAAGACGTATTAGACTTGGGTTTAACGTCAGATTTTACCCCCTCTTTTGTCACAGATTGCGACGGCTTAGTGTCTTTGGAGTCGGCATGTTTAGACATGGTGTTGTTGTCTCTCGGCCTTGAGGTAGTAGGCGTGAAGGAGGGTCTGGTAGTACGCCTTTTGTTTTGAGCTTCAATGAGTTCTGCTTTGTGAATCATCTCATCAATGTCTGCGTAAGTCTGAAGCTCCAATTTTTCTTGTATGTCACGGTTAAGTCCTCCCAAGAACCTGGACATAACCATATCTTCGCCTTCTTGAAGACCTGCACGAATCAAAAGAGTTTCCAATTCCTGGTAATATTCCCGAACAGACTTAGAACCTTGAACTAGGTGCCTAAGCTTGTTGAGAATCTCCCTATGGTAGTGAGCCGGAATGAACTTCTTGCGCATTTGAATGAGTAACTGTGTCCAAGTGGTAATAGGAGTTTCATTGGCCCGAGCACGCGTAAGGCAAAGCTGTTCCCACCAAAGTAAGGCATAGTCGCGGAATTCAGTTATGGCTATCTTCACCTTGTTGGCTGGATAGGTACCTGCGATCAAGAAATTGGATTCCATCTTACGCTCCCAATCAAGATATAACTCAGGATCATTTGAACTGTTAACTTGAAGAAAGAAGTGGAGCCAAAGGAAGAGTTGAGATGAGTTTGGGTCTAGTGCAAAGTTAGGGTGAAACCTCCGGAGTTTGTCTACAAGGCATTAGAAGTGTCTAAAGGTGTTTAGAAGTGCTCTGAAGGTTATGCAAAGATAGGGCCAAGTCCAGGAGGGACTGAGAAGGCTGTTCAGGAGCAAATGGGAGAATGTGCAAAGTTAGGGCGAGGCCGTACGGATTTGGTACGGACGGATGTACTCGGACCGTATGGATCCGTACGGACCAGATTGACCCGAAACTTTCACACTCAACCATTTGAGAAGATTTGAGACTTGTGCAAATATAGGGTGAGGTACGGACAGTGCAAAAATAGGGCGAAGTACGGACCGTGCAAAAATAGGGCAAGGTACGGACCGTGCAAAAATAGGGCGACCCAAAGATGTCTCTTTATGGCTTTAAAGATGTTTGGGGAGTTTGTGCAAAAATAGGGCAAAAGTGTACGGACCATAACCTGTCCGTACACTCAGTGGTGGTCCGTGCAAAGTTCGGGACTTAACCAAATGGTTCTGATAACCAGGAATCAAAATGGCATCAATAAGATGCCAAGAAAATACTTTTGGCAAGAGGAGTTGGTTCTGGTCGTGTGGCACAATCTGAGCCAAGGAAAAGATGCCAAGGAATATGCTGGTCAATGAGAAGGGAAAAACAGGCTGTCACTTGCTGTAAAGGAAGAGCAGCCTTGACTATGTATCTGGACACTTAAGTGGACAGGTTCATGGGCGCCTAAGATAAACCAATAAGGAGCCAGCCTTTTCTTTGACCAGAGCTCTCCTCCAATCATCAAGCATCACTAGGATTCACCCAAACTCCATCCTGGTCGTCCATTACTTCAAGCATTATCAACCATTAGATTTAGGGCTCTGATTTATGTCTTTGTAAAGCCTATATAAGGCTGTGTCATTGTAATTTCGAAACTAAGAGAGTAAGGGGGATTTCCCCTCTCCTTCATTATATTCAAAGTATGTTCTTGGTTTAGAAACCCTTAATCTCTCCCTTTCTTAGTCTATAATCTCTTAATCTCTCTTAATCTCTCTCAATCTCTGTTTCTGTTCCAAGTTCATACTGTTCTTCATCAGACCTTTCTCATATCAGTTCAAGCTCTCATTTCGCCCTAAAGAGCTTGTTCATCACACACACGACCTAGACTCTGATTTTCTCACATGGTATCAGAGCCAGGTTCATCAGAACCTGGTTGTTCCTTCCGCAAATCCATCACAAGTCCTGCCTCATCTCAGATCCAAGCCATAGAAGACTGTCCATCCGGTTCTGTTCCATCCAGAAGATGATATCTGAAGCCATGGCGGTTTCTAATGGCCTCTCCTCTTCTCTCCTGTCCACTAAAGGCGTGTCTCAACTCAGTTCAAAGATGAAACCTTTCAAGAAGAAAGCTTTCTCATTGTTCCTGAAGCTGGAGACTTGGAAGGTGAAGAAAGGTGGAGTCTTTTTGAGTTGGGGTTTCAAGGAGAAGGTCTTGACCACAAGGAGAAGGTATTGGGTGACGATCCAGCTCTCTTACCCACCAGAGTCATGACCTGTAACCAAGGAGGCTCAAGGAATCAGCTCAGATTCCTTGGTTGTAAGCTAATCCTAACTCTCTTGATATGAGCATGTGATGATATATGGTTGTTGTGTTGTGTTCTGTTGAATCCGTGGGAAATGATTTGAAACTGCTAGATGGTATTGTCTAGGTTAATCCCAGGATGCTCTTGAGTCTTGTTTGATGTTGAGAAATGAAATGCTTTGCCCCGGTTCTGTTATGAGTTGTGTTAGGATGTTAGATGTTGTTCTTAATCCTGTTAACTCTCATAAACTGAAATCGCCTAAGGTACTGCTTTGTCTGATGTTGAGTGATGTTAGTAATGCTTAATCTCAGTTCTAAATGGTGCTTACTAGGATGTTAGATGGTAATATCTGAAGCTGTTTGCATTCATGAGTAGAAACTGATTGAAGATTAATGCTTGCTGTTTTGTTACTGCCTTAAGGTTGATGCTTCAAGACTCATGTCTATGAATGCGGTTAAGGCAGGGTTGTTTGCCTAAATGCTTAGTAGTGTATCTTGGCCGGATCATGCTTAGTGTTTAGAGAATGGAAAGCTTGCATTAGATGGATCTTAATGTAATAAGAGGTCATCTAAGTGCAAAGCTAGTAAGACATTGGCAAAAGCCAATGCATTGTGTCTTATCTTTGCTGGAGTTTGAGTGTTGTTTCAGGTTCACAAAATGTGCTCTTGGTGCACCATACATCCGAGTGAAAGAGGAAGACTAATCCCATTGGGAATGGTTGCTGGAATGTATGTGGATACACTAAGCAAGTGATCATCACTTAAGTCTGGAGGAGATTGATGATCAGAAGGCATTGGAGTTTAAGGGGAGGGTTGATCAGTGGTTGAATGCTCAGTCCATGAGATGTTGTGCTCCTGATCTTAAGGTTCACTGAGGCTCACTTCAAGCTTGGAAACATAACCGATCCAAGCTTGAGGAGGGGAGCAAAGTGAGCCACCTGATGATCCTGTAGCTCAATGACCTGTGTTACTCAAGGTCCTTGCATGCTTATCTAGAAGAGATCATGCCATAGTGAGGGAAGAAGAAGGTCACTCAACAAACTATGTGAGGAGTGCTTGTTGAGTGGACTGAGGTATCTCCTCTATGCAATGGTAATGGAGTGGAGTCCAAGCATCAAGTCTGAAAAAGATGGTGGTGCCCTCCACAAGGCTTATCATGGAGTTAACATGCGCTCACCATTCAAGCTTGGACCTTCACTATACTCGGTCTCAAGCTTGAGGGGGAGTGTGGATGAGCTTGCATGATAAGATAAGGAGCTTGGAAGCTCAGTCAGTGAGGATTCAAGTGGAGGTTCAGAGCAGCCACTCCTTACCATTTAAACAAGGGAGTAAACCTGATCTTATCTCTTTATATATTCATGATAGGTTTATCTCTTGAGAACTGATACACTTGTAGAATGATGTATCAGGTACATTACTTGGATACTCAAGAAGACAAGAAGAAGCTAGGCGTGTGATCTGACCTGATGGAGAAGGCAAGAAGCCATGAGAGAAGGGAAGACTCAAGCTAGCCCCAAAGAAGAGATCCGAGAAGGAGTTGGTGATGTGCAATGAAGCCAATGAGTTGCACATCACGGTTAGGCCATGATCCAGGGTCTTTGGTGTCCATTACACTGATGAGAACACCAAAGACCCACTGGCCAATCCCTAGGCCTTGAAGGCTCTACTCTTTTCCTTATGAGGGTTTTCTCATAAGGTTTTTAATGAGGGAGTTCTTCAAGTTTCCAAGCTTGACTTAGGATCTCTAAAGTCAAGCTTGAGGGGGAGTGTTAACTTGAAGAAAGAAGTGGAGCCAAAGGAAGAGTTGTGATGAGTTTGGGTCTAGTGCAAAGTTAGGGTGAAACCTCCGGAGTTTGTCTACAAGGCATTAGAAGTGTCTAAAGGTGTTTAGAAGTGCTCTGAAGGTTATGCAAAGATAGGGCCAAGTCCAGGAGGGACTTAGAAGTCTGTTAAGGAGCAAATGGGAGAATGTGCAAAGTTAGGGCGAGGCCGTACGGATTTGGTACGGACGGATGTACTCGGACCGTACGGACCAGATTGACCCGAAACTTTCACACTCAACCATTTGAGAAGATTTGAGACTTGTGCAAAAATAAGGCGAGGTACGGACCGTGCAAAAATAGGGCGAAGTACAGACCGTGCAAAAATAGGGCAAGGTACGGACCGTGCAAAAATAGGGCGACCCAAAGATGTCTCTTTATGGCTTTAAAGATGTTTGGGGAGTTTGTGCAAAAATAGGGCAAAAGTGTACGGACCATAATCTGTCCGTACACTCACTGGTGGTCCGTGCAAAGTTCGGGACTTAACCAAATGGTTCTGATAAATAGGAATCAAAATGGCATCAATAAGATGCCAAGAAGATACTTTTGGCAAGAGGAGTTGGTTCTGGTCGTGTGGCACAATCTGAGCCAAGGAAAATATGCCAAGGAATATGCTGGTCAATGAGAAGGGAAAAACAGGCTGTCACTTGCTGTAAAGGAAGAGCAGCCTTGACTATGTATCTGGACACTTAAGTGGACAGGTTCATGGGCCCCTAAGATAAACCAATAAGGAGCCAGCCTTTTCTTTGACCAGAGCTCTCCTCCAATCATCAAGCATCACTAGGATTCACCCAAACTCCATCCTGGTCGTCCATAACTTCAAGCATTATCAACCATTAGATTTAGGGCTCTGATTTATGTCTTTGTAAAGCCTATATAAGGCTGTGTCATTGTAATTTCGAAACTAAGAGAGTAAGGCGGATTTCCCCTCTCCTTCATTATATTCAAAGTATGTTCTTGGTTTAGAAACCCTTAATCTCTCCCTTTCTTAGTCTATAATCTCTTAATCTCTCTTAATCTCTCTTAATCTCTCTAAATCTCTGTTTCTATTCCAAGTTCATACTGTTCTTCATCAGACCTTTCTCATATCAGTTCAAGCTCTCATTTCGCCCTAAAGGGCTTGTTCATCACACACACGACCTAGACTCTGATTTTCTCACATGAACCAATAAAAGAAGGGAAACGAATTTTGAGATGTTTGATCTGCTGTTGAACATGAACAACATCTCTACGAGGTTCTCGGCCTCTAGCACGGATGGTGCTGCCATTAGATCGATCCGAAAGATCTTGATCATCGTAGTAGGCATCTTCCTCTTCAAAGAATACACGTTGTCCTCCTAAGGTTGTGCTTGGCCTGTGATGGCGTGGTGGTAGAGCAGCAGCTCCTGTTCCTCTCGCACCTACTTTATCAAAAGGAAAAGGATTAGTGTTGTTCCGAACATCTTGAGATGGTCTTGGCCTAGTAGATGTAGGTCTTGATCGTTTGACTGAGGTGCCGATGTGGCCTTTTCCCTTGTGCAAACGCATGGCTTCAGAAGGGGTTGGAGTATGTGATGATTCTTCTCCAGTGGATGCTCGTACTTGGATCATCGCCTTAATGGTGGTATCAACTCTTGTGTTGAGTTGCTCCATCTGTTGAGCTAATTGTTCATTGAGCCGAGCAGTGATCTGAGTGGAAAGAGCTATAGAGGACTCTTTGATCTGCTGAGCCATCATCTTGTTAAGGTTCTCCATGGCTTCAGGTGAAAGCTCCATGGTACCTGATACAAAGATCAACTAACTCACAGTAAGAAGTTCTTTGAAAAGAATTCAATACACTTGACAAAAATTTTCTTCAACTTTAAATTAAAACTCAGAACTGAAAATATTACCAAGCAAGCAACCAAAACAGCAAGATATCAAATTAAAACAGATGGTAAAAAAACTTAGTTTTGATGCAGCAAAAACAAGTTAACAACAGCAGCAAACAGCGAGATATGACAAGCTAAAACAGGAGAGCATATGATCACTAAGAGACAGAGGCTGATTCACGGCTTTGATCAACTAAAACAGAAGCTAATCTCCATGTAATCACCTGCAAAAATCACAGAAAAGATTAGAAACCTTAATCTAAACAGAAATTAACAAAAACAGATCAGCTTTTCCTGTTAACAAAGGAAAAAAAAACAGCAATTGTGAAACTAAGAGAAATCGAAAACAGAGAAGGGTAAGGGGTTGTTTTTCTTAGCCTTTAGGGTTCAGAGTGGCTCTGATACCACATGATACGATCCTAGGAACGTTACTCTGAAGTTTTAAAGGCTGAAGCAACGAAGAACGGATTATGCGATGAATGAGGGAATGATGGCAGCGATGGAGTGATGAACGGATGGGCTGGAGGTGGACTGATGGCGAGATTGATGAGTATGGGAATGATGATTTCGACACAACCAGAGGCTGGAAACAATGGTTGCTGGTTTGTAGAGACTCTAGGATGATGAAGATCACGTTAGAGGCTTGGATTCAAGTCTAGGATAGAATCAGTTTGAGAGAACAAGTTTCTGCTGGAAAAGTTTCTTTCACGTTTATTCTCTGCCTCTCTATAAGCAGCAGTCACGAAAATATAAAGGAAAGAGAGAGGCACATGAGCCTTAGGTTTTTTGACACACCCTTAAAAGAAAAACAACAAGTAGTTCTAAAAATAAAAGAAAACAGCATGAAGTCTGGAATTAAAACAACAAAGCATGCGACATAAAGAAAAGTCTTGATGTGCCAAAACCAAACCAAGTACTTATTCAAATAGCTTTATTGAAGAGAAAAAATGCCCTTCCTCCTTAAAACCTTAAGAATGGTATACCCGGTGTAGGAAAAAACCCATTCTCTAAGGAAAGAGTATGGGTGAATATGTTGTAGATAGCAGTGGCTTGATGATCCTCCATTTCCGTGTTAATCAAGGCTCGGACTTCCTTAGCTAACTCCTTAGCTTTTGAACGTGTTACTCTGGCTTCTGTAGCTGACTCCCTGGTCTTAGATCGTGTGATACTTCCTTCTGGCTCAGGAACATCTTCCTCCGAGCTTGAGCTATCCATGATCATATCATTTGTGGTCTGAATTTGAGATGTTGAGGACAAGCACAACCGACCCAGATTAGCTTAATGAGAGAAGGGAGCAAGACAAAGTCTTTGGCTTGCTCCTGACTCTTAACTCTAGCTACAATGACCTGGTGAAACACATCTTGCGAGCAGAGAAGCTACCCACCTTGGAGGAAGTCTGCGCACAGATTCAAAAGGAGCAAGGATTGTTGGGCCTATTTGGAGGAAAGGGGGAGCTTACCTTGGCTAACCAAGCTGAGGTACCTCAAGCCAACAAGGTGAATCGCTTTGAAGAAAGGAGGTTCAATGGAAATTGTGACCATTGTAAGAGACAAGGTCACAAGAAGTATCAGTGCTGGATCCTCCATCCTCACCTAAAGCCAGCCAAGTTCATGAAGGACAGAGATGCAAGAGCGAATGTGAGCTATGGATGAAGTGATCAGCAAGGAGAGGGTGGAGCCAGGCCATCTAATCGGGCACAGGAGACTGAAGGTGGTGAGAACAAAGCCCTGGTGACCTACACGGCTCAAACCAACCGACCAAACGAGCATGAGTTCATCCGCCGATCAGAAATGGATGCTCTCATCAAGATGCTCAAGGACAATGGTAACACTTTCGGTAACCTCAGGGGGTACTCTTTTGGTGCATCTAAGATTGCTAGTACTCATGATAAAACGAATGCTTATAGTCACTCTAAGAATGCTGGTTTATCTCATAGTGCTTGTAGCATGTCTAAACCATTGATAGTTGATTCAGGAGCATCTCATCATATGATTAGTGACACTAGTCTGATTAGAGATATTGAACCTGCGCATGGACATGTTATGATAGCTAATGGTGATAGAATTCCAATAAGGGGTATAGGCAAGCTTAAACTGTTTGATAAAGAGTCTAGATGCTTCTACATGCCTGAGTTTACTTCAAACTTGTTATCAGTTAAGAAATGCACTAATGATTTGCAATGCAATGTGATCTTTAGTCCTAATGATGTGAAGTTTCAGGATATTGAGAGCAGTCGGTTGATTGGGAAAGGAGTTACAAAAGGAGACCTTTACTTGCTTGAGGAGCTTACTTCTTTACCTGATCATAGTTGTTCATTTACTTCTGTTTCTGCTTCCGGTTTAAATAAGAATGCTTTATGGCATGCTAGACTAGGACATCCTCATGTTAGAGCTTTAAGCTTAATGGTTCCAGGTGTTATGTTTGAGAATAATGATTGTGAAGCTTGTATCTTAGGCAAGCATTGTAAAACTGTGTTTCAAAAGTCTTCTACTATCTATGATCACTGCTTTGATTTAATTCACTCGGATGTTTGGACCGCACCTTGCTTATCTAGGGAGAACCATAAGTACTTTGTCACATTCATAGATGAGAAGTCTAAATACACCTGGATAACCTTGATTCCATCTAAGGATAGAGTGCTTGATGTATTTAGAAATTTTCAAGCATATGTGACTAACCATTTCAATGCTAAGCTGAAAATTTTTAGATCAGATAATGGTGGGGAATATACCAGTCAAGCCTTCCAGCAGCACCTATCCAAGCATGGAATTCTCCACCAAACAAGCTGCCCTTACACCCCACAACAGAATGGAGTTGCTGAAAGGAAGAACCGGCACCTTATGGAAGTTGCTAGGTCCATGATGTTCCAAGCTAATGTGCCAAAGAGGTTTTGGAGTGATGCGGTGTCTACTGCTTGTTATCTGATAAATCGAACCCCAACTAAGGTTCTTGAAGATCAATCACCCTTTGAGGTGTTGAACAAGCATAGACCAGCCTTAGATCATATCAAGGTCTTTGGTTGTCTCTGTTTTGTTCATAAACCGGGGGAGCTAAGAAACAAGTTGGAGGCCAAGAGCACAAAGGGGATGTTTATTGGTTACTCACCTACTCAGAAAGGGTACAAGTGTTATGATCCAGCAACCAGAAGGGTAGTGGTGTCTAAAGATGTGAAGTTCGTGGAAGAACGAGGGTTCTATGAGGAGAAGAACCAAGCAGAACTCAAGGATTTGGCGTCTGACAAGGCAGCCAACTTAAGGATAATTTTGGAGAATCTTGGGATTAACTTATCCCAGGATCCAAGGAGTGGGGGAGGACAACAACAAGAAGGTCCTCCCACGGCTAATGAGCAAGAACCCCACCTTGATCATGAGGGGGGAAATGAACCAGAGGAGCAGTATGATGAAGGCTCCACACATGATCAAGGTATGGATCAAGGTGATGAAGAAGTTGGAGATGGAAACCATGAAGAAGAAGAGGTCGAGGAGGCTCAACCAGAAGCAACTCAAGAAGTTCAACCTTTGAGAAGGAGTATGAGGGTGAGAAGAGATCCATCCAACTGGATCAACACTCGGGTATACTACAATGCCCAAGCAGTAGCACATCCAAGTCAGGTGGTATGCTCGTTTACCAAGTTCCCAAAAGAGCATTGTGCTTTCATCACGAGTCTGGATGAAAGTCAAGTTCCACGGACCTATGAAGAAGCCATGAAGGATGATAAGTGGAGAGCCTCTGTGGCTGATGAAGCTAATGCTATGATTAAAAACGAGACATGGTATGAAAGTGAGCTTCCTAAAGGGAAGAAAGCAGTGACCAGCATGTGGATATTCACCATCAAGTTCCTGCCAAATGGGAAGATAGATAGAAGGAAGACAAGGCTGGTGGCTAGAGGCTTTACTCAAACGTATGGAGAAGACTATCTTGACACCTTTGCTCCTGTGGCTAAACTTCACACCATCCGGATTGTTCTATCAGTGGCAACCAATCTGAGATGGGATCTTTGGCAAATGGATGTCAAGAATGCATTTCTTCAAGGAGAACTTGAAGAGGAGGTTTACATGAAGCCACCACCTGGTCTTGAGAGTCTTGTGAAACCAGGAAATGTGCTGAGATTGAAGAAGGCTATATATGGCCTAAAGCAATCGCCTAGAGCTTGGTACAACAAGCTTAGCACCACTCTGAATGGGAGAGGCTTTAGGAAGTCTGAATTGGATCACACCCTCTTCACTCTCACCACAACCTCAGGTATTATTGTCCTCCTTGTTTATGTTGATGATATCATCATAACAGGAAGTGACAAAGAAGGTATACAAGACACTAAAGACTATCTAAAATCTGTGTTTGAAATCAAAGACTTAGGGGAGATGAAATACTTCCTTGGAATTGAGATATGTAGATCCAAGGAAGGCTTGTTCATGTCCCAGAGGAAATACACTCTTGATCTTTTGAAAGATGCAGGTAAAATTGGTGGGAAGACAGCTAGAATGCCATTGGAGGATGGGTACAAAGTACCACGAGAGGGGGAGATTGAGAACAGCCAATACCTTGAAGACCCTAAACTTTATAGGAGGATGGTTGGTAAGTTAATTTACTTAACCATTACCCGTCCTGATATCTGTTTTGCTGTGAACCAGGTAAGCCAACACATGCAAGAACCAAGGGAACATCACTGGAGGATGGTGGACCGAATCCTAAGCTACCTCAATAGATCACCAGGCCAAGGAGTATGGATGGGGTGTAATGAGAACACTGAAGTGGTGGGATACTGTGATGCAGATTGGGCAGGAGATAGGGCTGATAGGAAGTCCACTACCGGCTATTGCACGTTTATTGGAGGAAACCTTGTCACTTGGAAAAGCAAGAAGCAGAAGGTGGTCTCCTGTTCAAGTGCTGAAGCTGAGTATAGAGCCATGTTGAAGCTGACAAATGAATTGGTGTGGATCAAAGGGATACTGAAGCATCTAGGAGTTGAGCAAGCCGCACCAATGACTATGCATTGTGACAACCAGGCGGCTATCCACATTGCAACCAACTCAGTGTTCCACGAAAGAACCAAGCACATTGAGGTAGACTGCCACAAGGTGAGGCAGATGATTGTTCTTGGAGAGACCTTGCCATGTTATACAAGAAGTGAGGATCAGTTGGCGGATGTCTTTACCAAGGCAGCAAGTCAGAAGGTCATTGAGTCTATTCACACCAGATTAGGACTCATTGATCTTTCACCAGACAACTAATCCCCTCGCTATGGGGTCTTTACTCTTTTTCCCTCATCAAGGGGTTTTATCCCACAAAGGATTTTCTTCTTGGTGAGGTTTTTAATGAGGAAGATCTCATAGCATTCCAAGCTTGACTTGTTCCACATGGTCAAGCTTGAGGGGGAGTGTTGGTCTGAGTAAATAAGAGAAGAGGTTTGAGAGGCTTATTCTGAATTTTGGGATCAAAAGAAGGTGGGTGCAAAGTTAGGGCAAGTGTACGAACGGTACGGCCTGTACGGACTGTACGACCGACCGTACGGACCACTCGACCCAAATGACTTTAAACCCTACCTAAAATCATTTTGGTTATGTGCAAAATCCGGGTCAAGTTGTACGGATGGACCCTGTCCGTACAACCCTTTGTCCGTACATCCATGGCCGATACTTGGACATCAAGGCAAAGAGAAGGCAAGGTAAACTGATGAGGTAAAAGGGAGAAGGTTAACTCAGGTGATTATTCGGTAAAGAAGTGGCTCGCGGATAAGGAGAGTAAGCTTGACCTAGACAGCCTGTCCCGAGCTAGAAAGGTGAAGGCATCTAGTAGAGATGCCAAAGGAATCTCGCCCCTAAGCCACAAGTTCAAAACCAGGCGCGCTCCCCTCCTTGACCGGCCACGTCTCTTCCTTTATCTCCATTCCTTTAGTATCCGTTGTAAAGCCTCTATATAAGTGTAAACACCTCTCTGATTAATCAAGCAAGCAATTCTCGAGTCTCTTTCTTATTCTCTCTAATGTTCTTGGTGTTCTTCATATCGAAATGGTTTCTTAACCAGGTCTTAAGCTTTTAGTCTCCAAATCTCTTTTAGTCTCTCTTAATCTCTTTTCCATCTGTTATTTCTCTGTTTCTACTCAATCTTTCACCATGAGGCTTCCTCCATGAGATTCCCTGACAAACAAATCTCTCAAAGAGCAGTTAGGCACACACAAACGATTGTCATAGAATAAGAACCCATCCTGTCTAAAGTAATGCCCAGCAGCAAATTTTTCACAAGATTTGTATGCATCCCCAAAATCTTTATCAGTTTCATACATACCTTTGAGTTGCTCAAATCCTAAGAGCTTGGCATCAAGAGTGTTCAAGAGTACATACGTTCGTGATAGTGCATCAGCAACTATGTTTTCTTTACCTTGTTTATACTTGATGACATAGGGAAAAGTCTCAATGAACTCAACCCACCTTGCGTGTCTCTTGCTGAGCTTGCTTTGTCCTTTTAGATACTTGAGGGATTCATGATCCGTGTGGATCACAAACTCTTTGGGCCAGAGGTAATGTTGCCATGTTTGTAAAGCTCTGACTAATGCGTACAACTCCTTGTCATAGGTAGCATAATTGAGGGTTGCGCCTCCAATTTTTTCACTAAAGTATGCTATAGGCTTCCTATCCTGCATCAATACAGCACCAATACCAATCCCTGAGGCATCACATTCAATTTCAAATGTTTTAGAGAAATCAGGAAATATAAGGAGAGGAGATTGAGTAAGCTTCTCGTTAAGTGTTTGGAACGCAGTTTCTTGTGCTTCTCCCCATTTGAATCCAACATCTTTCTTGACAACTTCAGTCAGAGGGGCTGCTATGGTGCTAAAATCCTTCACAAAGCCTCTATAGAAGCCATAAAGTCCATGGAAGCTCCTTACTTCTCCTACTGTGGTTGGACTTGGCTAGTCTTTGATGGCCTTAACCTTCTCCTCGTCCACTTTAACCCAATCTGCACTTACCACAAATCCTAGAAAAACCAACTTATCCGTGCAGAAGGTACACTTCTTAAGGTTAGCATAAAGTTTCTCATGTCTCAAAACATCAAGGACCGCCCTAAGATGGCCTAAATGTTCCTCAAAGCTTTTGCTATAGACAAGGATATCATCAAAGTAAACCACAACAAAATGACCTATGAAAGACCTAAGGACATGGTTCATCAATCTCATGAATGTACTAGGTGCATTTGTAAGCCCGAATTGTTAAGTTAAGGTATCTAGTTTGTGTGGAATAGAGAGAAGGAGGAAAAGAGAGGGGTTTGAGTCGACCTTGTCCGTACAAGGCCGTACAAGGCCGTACAAGGTCGACCCAAAAGAGCTTTAAACCATGTTTTGGCAATGTACAAAAATAGGGTTGTCCGTACAAGAAAAAGTTACTGAGGTGAAAAAGGTAAAAAGGTAAAAGAGGAGAACTTACCATGAGAAGATCGAGTGGTTAACTTGGAGTGAAAGACAGGGTTTGGGTCGGGTAAACCTTGAAGCTTTAGGCGCCAAGGTTACCTTTGTAGATAAGGCTTGGTCAAGCTTCCAGCCGGTGCAAGCTGTAAAGTGAGGAGCATCTAGTCAAGATGCCATTGGCATCTAGCCACCAAAGCCTCTCGTTTGAACCATTAGGCGCGCCTCTTCAACTGTCCACATGCTTTCCCTCTCTTGCTTTACGAAACCCTTGTAAACCCTCTCTATATATTCTGAACTCTCTCTATGAATAAAGCATACAGTTCTCTCTAAACTTTCGAGTCTCACAATGTTCTTCATAGTCTTCATTATTCTTCTTAGTTCTTAGTCTAAACCGAGTCTTTTGTTCATCAAATCTCTTTCTAGTCTCATTCTTGTTACTTATTCATCTAAGATCCTAAAAGATCTTATGGTATCAGAGCCTGGTTCATCACGATCTGGGTTTTTGTTCATCGAGTTGAAGAAGATCAAGGTTGAAGCTTTTTGAAGATCTAAAGCTGTTCTTTGAAGATCCGGGTAGAAGACTGAAGTTTGAAGCTTGTGTGGTGTAAAAGCTTGAGTCTTTCACTTTCTTACCTTCAAAGACTCAACCTTTCCTCTCATTTTTGGGTTCATCCGTGTTCTAAGGTATAGATCCATTCATTTCCAAGCTTTTGAAGTCAAGCTGGTTGTAGATGGATAGTGTTAGCATGAAGGTTCCGGTTACTCTAAAAGGGAGTAACTATCTGTTGTGGTCTCGTTTGGTGAAGACTGTTGTGGGAAGTAAGGGCTTATGGGGTCATATCACATCCGGTGAAGCTCCTAAGCTCATTACTCAAGAAGGTGAAGCTGCAAGTGCCACAAGTGAGGTGGAGAAGTGGCAGAAAGAAGACATGATGATGATGACACTTCTTCAAGGATCTCTTGAGACTCCTATCATGGAAGCTTATAGCTACTGTGAAACCGCAAAGGATCTATGGGAGACCTTGAAGAAGGTGTATGGAAACATCTCAAACTTGAGCCGAGTGTTTGAGGTGAAGAGAGCAATCAATGTAAGTTTAAGAGATTTAAGAGGAGAATAAGCTGATGAACAGCAAGAACATGAAGAACACTTTCTGAGAGAGAGAGGAGGAAAGTATTTCGAGAGAGAAGAGAGAGAGAGAGTAAACAAGAAAGAGAAGGTTTATTTCTCCTTAATCAATTCATTCTGCCTACTACATTATTTTAAAGGGAACCAGAGAGAGAGAGAGGACAATGACAGGAAGAACAAAACAAACTGGAAACAATAAACAAAGTGCTTCTGGTCAAGGTGATAGTGACCTCTCCTGAACAGTTCCCTGCTTGATACAGAACATGTGACTCTTCCATTTGTAGATTCAAACTTGGTCAAATGGCTCCCCAACGGTCTCCTCTCCATCTGTGACAAAGGTAGGCGAGTGTAGAGCCTTGCCTTGTCTTCCAAGTTAAGTTAGGTCTCCTCTTGAATGCCTTGAGTCCCAAGTCTGTACGGAATGCCTTGATCCACAAGCATCCGATTTTCTTCTCTTCTTTGTCTATTCTGATCATTGTAACTTTCTCTCTTCTGGTTCTTCCTCTCAATACTCCCCCTCAAGCTTGACCATAGGGACTGGTCAAGCTTGGAAGCATGAAGAACCTCCCTCATTAAAACCTTAATGTGTAAAACCCAATGGGAGAAAAACACATCAAGGAAAAAGAGTAGAGGTCTCCATGCAAGGAGATTTAGTGAGAGGTGAGGTCTACGAGTCCCAATTTTGAATGGATGAACTCACAGACCTTAGTGCTAGCTACCTTGGTGAAGATGTCTACCAACTGATCTTCACTTCTCGTGTAACATGGCAAGATGATTTGTTGTTCCACAGCTTGCCTGACCTTATGGCAATCTACCTCAATGTGTTTAGTCCTCTCATGAAACACACTGTTGGATGCTATGTGAATTGCTGCATGGTTATCACAATGCATAGTAATGGGGTTTGTAGTCTCAATGCCCAAATCCCTTAGGAGATTTCTGATCCAGATCAGCTCACTGGTGAGCTTCCTCATTGCCCTATATTCAGCTTCAGCACTGGAACATGACACAATCTTCTGCTTCTTGCTCTTCCAAGTTACTAAGTTACCTCCAATGAAGGTACAATATCCAGTTGTTGATTTCCTGTCAGTTCTGTCTCCTGCCCAATCAGCATCACAGTAGCCTACAATCTCAGTGCTTCCATTACAAGACATCCAAACTCCTTGACCAGGCGCCTCCCTCAGGTATCTCATGATCCTTTCCACCATATTCCAATGATGGACCTTAGGCGCCTGCATATGTTGGCTAACCTGGTTCACAGCGAAGCATATATCTGGCCTAGTAATGGTTAAGTAGATGAGCTTCCCAACCATCCTTCTATACTGCTTCACATCACCATACTGCTTGTCTTCAAACTCCCCCTCTCTAAGTACTTTGTAGCCCTCTTCCAATGGTGTTTTGGCTTGTCTTCCTCCAAGGTTTCCTGCCTCAGTTAAAAGATCAAGTGTGTACTACCTTTGAGACAAGAAGAGCCCCTCTTTAGAGCGGCATACTTCAATCCCAAGGAAGTACTTGAGTTCACCTAAATCTTTAATATCAAATACAGACTTAAGGAATACCTTGGTTTCTTTGATACCTTCTTGGTCACTGCCGGTGATGATTATATCATCTACATAGACCAAGATGACCACAATTCCTTTTGGGCTGGGGAGTGTGAACAAGGTGTGATCAGCCTCTGATTTCTTGAAGCCTCTTCCATTCAAGGTGGTGCTTAGCTTGTGGTACCACGCCCTTGGAGATTGCTTCAGTCCATAGATTGCCTTCTTGAGTCTGAGGACATTTCCAGGTTTAACCAGCTTCTCAAGACCAGGAGGTGGGTGCATGTAAACCTCATCTTCTAACTCTCCTTGTAGGAAAGCATTTTTGAAATCCATCTGCCACAACTCCCATTCTAGGTTGGTTGCAATAGAGAGGATAATCCGGATTGTATGAAGTTTGGCTACTGGTGCAAATGTGTCCACATAATCTTCTCCATAGGTCTGGGTGAATCCTCTTGCAACTAGTCTCGACGTCTTTCTCTCTTCCTTGCCATTTGGTAGATACTTGATGGTGAACACCCATTTGCTTGAAACTACCTTCTTTCCTTTTGGGAGTTCACTTTCATACCACGTATCATTGATGATCATGGCATTTGCTTCTTCATCAACAGAGTCCCTCCATTCCTTGTTCTCCATGGCTTCCTCATATGACCTTGGTACAGATCCCTGGTCTAATCAAGTAATAAAGGTTTGATGCTCAAGTAGGAATCTTGCAAGAGAACACACTGCTGATGTTGGATGGGCTACTGCTTGACTGTTGTAGTAGACCCTTGTGTTCTTCCAGTTTGAAGGAGGGTTCCTTGTCCTTGTACTCCTCCTGAGTGGTTGAGCCTGAACTTCTTGATGCTCTACTTCATCTTGAACTTGAGCAGTCTCTTGTTCATGTAGTACACTCTCCTGATCATGAGTTTGTGAACCTTGTGGTTGTTCTGGCTCATGATCATTGCCCCCCTCAGGATCAGGATGAGTGGCTTCTTCACCTTCTGGTGCAGTATCAGCTGAAGGAGGAGCTGAGTTAGTCGCCACTTGTGGGTTTGAAAAACTGATTCCCAGATTCTCCATCAGTATCCTTAGGTTGTTTGCCTTATCTGAGGGAGCTTGATACAGATCCTTCAAGCTCTCCCAGCTTTTTTCATCATAGAAACCTCTTGATTCCAAGAACTTTACATCTCTAGAGACCATAACCTTCCTTGTTTCTGGAACATAACATTTGTAGCCTTTCTGGTTTGGTGAATACCCAATGAATATAGCTTTGACACTTTTAGCTTCAAGCTTGTTTCTTAGTTCACCTGGTATCAAGACAAAGCACACACACCCAAACACACGAAAATGGTCAATAGATGGATAAGTCTTGTTTAGTACCTCATAAGGAGACACATCTTGGAGGATCTTAGTAGGAATTCTGTTGATTAGGTAGCAAGCAATGATCACAGCATCCCCCCAAAACCTTTTGGGAACTGTGAAACATCATGCTTCTGGACACCTCCATTAGATGTCGATTCTTCCTGTCAGCTACACCATTTTACTGTGGGGTATAAGGGCAGCTAGTCTGGTGAATGATCCCATGTTTGTTGAGGTGTGCTTTGAAAACATTGCTAGATTACTCCCCTCCATTATCTGATCTAAGAATTTTGATCTTAACATTGAAATGGTTAGTTATGTAGTTTTGAAAGTTTATAAAAGCTTCTAACACCCTATCTTTTGATTGAAGCAAGGTTAACCAAGTATATTTCGATTTCTCATCTATAAATGTCACAAAATACTTATGGTTTCTCTTGATAAACATGGTGCAGTCCAAACATCAGAGTGAATGAGATCAAAGCAACTTTCATACATGGTTACTGATTTAGGGAAAACAGATTTGCAATGTTTACCAAAAATACAAGCCTCACAACTATCATTCTTAAAGGAAATATTAGGCAACATCAAGCTCAGTGCACGTGAGTGAGGGTGTCCTAGTCTAGCATGCCACATTGCATCTTTAGGTAAAACAGGAGATGAACCAAAAGCGTAAGATAAATCAGATAAGCATTTGGTGTCTTCAAGTAGATACATGCCCTCCTTGGTCACACCTTTGCCAAGTAAACTACTTGTCTCAATATCCTGAAAGTAGACATCATTAGGACTAAAAACAGCAAGGCAATTCAAATCACTGGTTGCCTTTTTAACAGATAACAAATTAGAAGTGAATGTGGGCATATAAAATGCCTTTGAATCTTTGTTAAACAGTTTCAAGTTCCCTATACCTTTAATGGGTACTTTCTCACCATTAGCTATCATCACATTACCTAAGGCAGGTTCTATGTTACTGATTAGACTAGCATCACTAATCATGTGGTGAGACGCCCCTTAATCTATCACTAGTGGTTTAGGATTCTGACCAGTAGTGTGTAATGCATTTAGAGATGTTCCAGTAGTGTGTAATGCATTTAGAGAGGTTCCAAGAACAATACCAGAGTTCTCCTTGAGGGCTTTGATGAGAGCATCAAGGTCTGACTTCTTGATAGTCTCATCCTGAGTGGTCCTCAAGGTAGACAGAGTACTTTTCGCCATGGCTTTGGTTTCACCAGCTGCATTTGAACCAACATGAGAGCGCATGGTTGAGCACATAGATGGTGTGGATGGTTCTGGCGTGTCTGAGGAGAAGTGTGCTCTTGCATCCATGTACTGACTCCTTGGCTCTTTGAACTTGGCAGGTTTGAGGTGAGGATGAAGGATCCAACACTTGTCCTTTATGTGGCCTTTCTTCTTGCAATGATCACACACCCACACCTTCCTATCATCCTGCTTGTAGTATCCCTTGTTAGCTACTGCTACTTCCACCTTGTGTGCCATGGTGAGTTCTCCCTTTCCTTCAAACAAACCCACTGACCCTTGTTCCCTCTGGATTTGAGCACACACTTCATCCAAGGATGGTAGCTTCTCAGCTATGAGTATGTGCTTAATCAAATCATTGTAGCAAGGGTTAAGGGTCAGGAGCAGTCCAAAGACCTTGTCTTGCTCACGCCTTTCATTTAACACCATTGGATCAGTTGAACTCGGTCTGAGCATTTCAAACTCAGCCCATAGTGACCTGAACTTCCCAAAGAACTGATTGAAGTCCATGTCTTCTTGCTTGAGAGAGTTGATGGCTCTCTTTACTTCAAAGACTCTGCTAAGGTTGGAGACATTCCCATACACCTTATACAGAGTATCCCATAGTTCCTTAGAGGTTTCACAGTAGGAGTAGGCCTCTAGGATACTTTGGTCTAGAGAGTTTTGGATGGCTGACAGCACCAGAAAGTCTTCTTGAACCCATTTGGTTTCATCAACAGCTACAACCTCTTGGACATCTTCACCTTGTGTTACCAGCTTTGGGGCTTGACCTTCTGTCACATGACTCCATAAGCCACGACCTCCAAGGGCAGTCTTCACAAGTCTTGACCAGAGAAGATAGTTTAACCCTTTCAAGGTTACTGGAACCACAACAGCCTTGTTTTGCTCCATCTTGGATGCTATGGACCGTTGGGTAATAGAGTGTTTCTAAAAAGTTTGAGAGTTTGGCGAACTGGATGTGAAAGACTCTCAATAACAGCTTGTATACTCCAGGAATCTGAATGATATACCCACAGAAACAAGAACCAGAAGAAGAACTCGACAAAAACAGAGGAAAAACAGAGGAAAACAGAGGAAAACAGAGGAAAAACAGAGGACCTTTGCTATTATCCACTGGATAATAGTTTAGGTTTTGCTGGAAACTTGAAAAAGAATGAAGAAGAGTGTATTGCGGAAGAAGAATAGAGGTTTAGGAGCTTGAGTAGCTCTGATACCATGTAAGTTTAAGAGATTTAAGAGGAGAATAAGCTGATGAACAGCAAGAACATGAAGAACACTTTCTGAGAGAGAGAGGAGGAAAGTATTTCGAGAGAGAAGAGAGAGAGAGAGTAAACAAGAAAGAGAAGGTTTATTTCTCCTTAATCAATTCATTTTGCCTACTACATTATTTTAAAGGGAACCAGAGAGAGAGAGAGGACAGTGACAGGAAGAACAAAACAAACTGGAAACAATAAACAAAGTGCTTCTGGTCAAGGTGATAGTGACCTCTCCTGAACAGTTCCCTGCTTGATACAGAACATGTGACTCTTCCATTTGTAGATTCAAACTTGGTCAAATGGCTCCCCAACGGTCTCCTCTCCATCTGTGACAAAGGTAGGCGAGTGTAGAGCCTTGGCTTGTCTTCCAGGTCAAGTTAGGTCTCCTCTTGAATGCCTTGATCCCAAGTCTGTACGAAATGCCTTGATCCACAAGCATCCGAGTTTCTTCTCTACTTTGTCTATTCTGATCATTGTAACTTCCTCTCTTCTGGTTCTTCCTCTCAATAATCAACGGGTTGCTACAAGAAGATATGGAGTTCAGTAAGCATCTTGGAAGGTTCCAAGCCCTCTGGTCCGAGTTAGAGATGCTGAGACCATGCACGGTTGATGCTGATGAGTTGAATGAAAGGCGAGAGCAAGATAAGGTCTTTGGGCTCTTGCTCACTCTAAACCATGCCTACAACAGCCTCATCAAGCATATCATGAGAGCTGAGAAGCTTCAATCTCTAGAAGATGTGTGTGCTCAGATACAAAAGGAGCAAGGCTCTATTGGGTTGTTTGGAGGTACGGGGGAGCTTACCTTGGCTAACCAAGCTGCGCAATATTAACTTGAAGAGATGAAATGGAGTAAAAGGATGAGTTTGGGTGAAGTTTGGGTCTTGTGCAAAAATAGGGCAAGACCTCCAGAGATTGTCTGAGAAAGCTTTAGGAGTGTTTAAAGGTTTCAAGAAGTGTCCTGAAGCTAGTGTAAAGTGAAGGACAAGTCCATGAGGGACTTTAGTAACCATTTGGGATCAAATGGTGGAATGTGCAAAAATAGGGCAAGACCCCCGGAGATTGTCTAAAAAGACTTTAGGAGGGTTTAAAGGTGTCAAGGAAGGTCCTGAAGCTAATGTAAAGTGAAGATTAAGTCCAGGAGGGACTTTAGGAACCATTTGGGATCAAAGGGTTGAATGTGCAAAAATAGGGCGACCCGTACGGATTCTGTACGGACCTGTACGGACTTGTACGGACCGTACGGATCCGTACGGACCAAGGTCGACCCAGAACTTTAATATTCGACCATTTGAAGTGTTTTAGGCTTTGTGCAAAAATAGGGCAAAAGTGTACGGACCATAACCTGTCCGTACACTCCCTGGTGGTCCGTGCAAAGTCTGGGACTTAAACCAAGTGGTTCTGATCAAGAGGAATCAAAATGGCATCAAGGAGATACCAAGAAGATGCTTTGTGGATAAAAGAAGATAAGGGGCGATGACAGGCTGGTTCTGGCTGTATACTTGCTGGAAAGGAAGAGCAAAAGAGACTATGTATCTAGCCAAAGAACCAGCCAGATTCATAGGAGCCTTTGGACAGCCAATCACAAGCCTTCATTCCCTTGACCATATTCAAACTCGCCAGCCATCCTAGCCATTCATTCTAAAGTGTTATCTCAGCCATTAGATTTAGGTTTAGGGTCCAGAAACCTGTAAAGCCTATATAATACTCTAGTTGGCGATTTGTAACCCTCAAGGGAGTAAGGGGGATTTCCCCTCTCCACTTCTATAAACAAATCTTGTTCTTGAATCAGATTCTCTCTAATCTATCCCTTTCTTAATCTCTTAAATCTCTCTCTTAATCTCCTAATCTCTGTTTCTGGTTCAAGTATACACAAGCAGAACCAGATCCACTCTCTTCACCATTTCGTGTTCTCTCTACCCCAAAGGGGATTGTTCATCCTGTTCTTCACACACACGAGTCCATACTCTGAAAATCTAACATGGTATCAGAGCCTGGTTCATCAGAACTTGGTTCCTTCATCCGCTGAAGATCTAAGCTCACTCTCATGTCCATTCAAGCCCAAAAGACATTTCCTTTCCAGCCGGTTCAACCTCTACAAGAAGGTGTTCATCTGCTGCCCAGAAAGTGTTCTTGAAGACCCATACTCTCTCATACCCGTCCAGAAGAAAGAAAAGCCTTGGCTCTAGAAGTTTTGGAGAGGATTTGCTCCCCTCTTCATCAAAACTGTCCAGGCCGGTTCCTATTCAAAGATCAGGAAGAAAGGTGAAAGCTTTCACCTTGTTACTGATAGATGCGACTCAAGTATGAAGAAAGGTGAAGTCTTTGACATGGAGAGTCCAAGGGGAAGGTTCATGGAGGAAGGAGATGGTGGGGTCGACACCAATAGCTCTTGTCCAGTCCATGTATCACTGGTGGTTCAAGGAACTAACACTAGTTCCTTGACTGTAAGAAACTTCTTTCCCTTGAGTAAAGCTTGATCCTTTATGAACTTTATGAACTGAAAATGTGTATGTGTGATGTGTTGAAGCCTGAGAATGTGTTTAAAGATTGCTAGATGTGAATGTTTAGAATTTGTTCCAGGTTGTATTGAAAGAGACTTGTTTGGTTGTTTGAGTTATTGAAATGCTTGCTCCAGTTATTAATGATGCTTGCCATGATATTAGATAGTATGTTCTGAATCTGCTTGCATACATGAATAGATCTGATTGAAAGTAAAGCATTGGGTCTAGTATTTGGAAATGATAATGTTGCTTAGTCTCTGTTCTAAATGGTTGTCTTGCTAGGATGATAGATTGTGTGTCTAATCCGGCTTGCTTTCATGAATAGAATAGGTTAAGACTGCTGCATTCGTTTATCATTGTTACTGCCTTAAGGTTGAGACACCTAGACTTGAATCTAAGGATCGTTTAAGGAAGGAGTTATGTGCCTAATTGCTTGTGATTGTTCCTGATCAGTTCATCCATAGCAGTTAGAGAATGGTAAGCTTGCATTAAATGGATCTTAAGACAATGAGATACTGTCTAAGTGCAATGCTTGTGACATTGGTGATCAAACTTGATGATTAGTCAAGGTCTGATCCCAATGCAAGTGTGTCTTATCTTGTTTGGAGTTTGAGTGTTGTTTCAGGTTCACAAGGAGTGTCCTTGTTCAGCATCAATCCGGAAGAAAGAGGAAGACTTGCCCATTGCTGAAGCAGTGGAGAGTTGTTGGTGCTTGTGCATGAAGCCAGTAGTCTAAGCGCAGCTGTTGGGAGTGATGTGCTCCTGGTTCGTGAAGTTGCACAAGGCAAGGTCATCACTGAAGCTTGAGGAGGCTGGTGACCTGAGGGTACTTAGAGCTGAAGACATGAAGGTGGACCAGTGATTTAAGCGCAGCTGTTGGGGTGGTGTGCTCCTGGTTTGGATGCTTATTCTGGCTCACTTTCAAGCTTGAACCTAAACTCAATTCAAGTTTGAGGTGGGGACTTGAGTGAGCTACCTGATGATCTAAGTTCAAGACCTGGTTCCTCCTCACCATTGCACCAGGAATAGAAGATGGAGCCATCCGGGTTTAGACATTGGCGAGTCTAGACAAGAGAGTGGCCAGAGCACTCTTGGCAGTGTGAAGAAGAAGGTGACTCTACAATGCGGCTTCTGAAGTGAGGTGGTTGAAGAGTTAGCTGAGGTATCTTCCAGCATTCCATTCAAGGTGGCGAGATCAGAAAGGAGTGGGCAGTGGTGTGTTGATCAAGATCATGAAGCAATCCTTTCAAGCTTGACTTGTTCCACATGGTCAAGCTTGAGGGGGAGTATTGAGAAGCTTCAATGATCTGTGAAGTGAGAGTCCTTGGTGGTTATTAAAGAAGAAGAAGCAACCAAGGCTGAGTTAGTATCTGGTAATCCGAGCACTTAAACCCAACAAGAGGTTGGGTGAAAGGGGGAGAGACCAAGATCAGTGTGGAGAGAGCTAGTTGAGCTCAAGAAGAGTTAGTGGTGTGCAATGAGAGTCGGTCCAGACTTGCACCACAGTGAGGGCCATGATCCAGAGTTCTTTGTGTCCACCACACTGGTTGAGACACAAAGAACTCACTGGCCAATCCCTAGGCCTTGGAGATCTTACTCTTTTCCTTATCAAGGTTTTATCCCAAAAAGGGTTTTGTTTGATAAGGTTTTTAATGAGGAGACTCTTCAAGGTTCCAAGCTTGACTTAGGATCACTAGAGTCAAGCTTGAGGGGGAGTATTAACTTGAAGAGATGAAATGGAGTAAAAGGATGAGTTTGGGTGAAGTTTGGGTCTTGTGCAAAAATAGGGCAAGACCTCCGGAGATTGTCTGAGAAAGCTTTAAGAGTGTTTAAAGGTTTCAAGAAGTGTCCTGAAGCTAGTGTAAAGTGAAGGACAAGTCCATGAGGGACTTTAGTAACCATTTGGGATCAAATGGTGGAATGTGAAAAAATAGGGCAAGACCCCCGGAGATTGTCTAAAAAGACTTTAGGAGGGTTTAAAGGTGTCAAGGAAGGTCCTGAAGCTAATGTAAAGTGAAGATTAAGTCCAGGAGGGACTTTAGGAACCATTTGGGATCAAAGGGTCGAATGTGCAAAAATTGGGCGACCCGTACAGATTCTGTACGGACATGTACGGACTTGTACGGACCGTACAGATCCGTACGGACCAAGGTCGACCCAGAACTTTAATATTCGACCATTTGAAGTGTTTTAGGCTTTGTGCAAAAATAGGGCAAAAGTGTACGGACCATAACCTGTCCGTACACTCCCTGGTGGTCCGTGCAAAGTCTGGGACTTAAACCAAGTGGTTCTGATCAAGAGGAATCAAAATGGCATCAAGGAGATACCAAGAAGATGCTTTGTGGATAAAAGAAGATAAGGGGCGATGACAGGCTGGTTCTTGCTGTATACTTGCTGGAAAGGAAGAGCAAAAGAGACTATGTATCTAGCCAAAGAACCAGCCAGATTCATAGGAGCCTTTGGACAGCCAATCACAAGCCTTCATTCCCTTGACCATATTCAAACTCGCCAGCCATCCTAGCCATTCATTCTCAAGTGTTATCTCAGCCATTAGATTTAGGTTTAGGGTCCAGAAACCTGTAAAGCCTATATAATACTCTAGTTGGCGATTTGTAACCCTCAAGGGAGTAAGGGGGATTTCCCCTCTCCACTTCTATAAACAAATCTTGTTCTTGAATCAGATTCTCTCTAATCTATCGCTTTCTTAATCTCTTAAATCTCTCTCTTAATATCCTAATCTCTGTTTCTGGTTCAAGTATACACAAGCAGAACCAGATCCACTCTCTTCACCATTTCGTGTTCTCTCTACCCCAAAGGGGATTGTTCATCCTGTTCTTCACACACACGAGTCTATACTCTGAAAATCTAACACGCAAACTGATCAGGTTGAAGCCCCAATGGCAAACAAAGCTGCGTTCAACAAGTATAAAGACCGGAGGTTCAATGGTAACTGTGATCATTGCAAGAAGCACGGCCACAAGAAGAGTCAGTGCTGGATCCTCCACCCACATCTCAAGCCGGCCAAGTTCATGAAGGAGAGGGAAGCTAGAGCTCACATCTCGGAGGGGTCAACTATTGCAAGCACAAGCAAGACAACCGATGGTGATAAGAGGGAGGCTAGTGAAGGAAAGTCCCTTGTTGCCTATACGGGTGGTACCAGCAGGAACAATGATCAAGACTACATCCGGAGGTCTGACATTGAAGCCCTCATCAAAATGCTCAAGGAGAATGGTAACACCTTTGGTAACCTTAATGGTTATTCTCTCGGTGCTTCAATGGTTGCTAGTAAGCTAGAAAAGATATTGAACCAGCTAATGGTCATGTCATGATTGCTAATGGTGATAAGATTCCTATTAGAGGAGTGGGAAATCTAAAACTGTTTAGTAAGAACTCAAGAGCTTTCTATATGCCTGAATTCACTTCAAACCTGTTATCAGTTAAGAAATGCACTAATGATTTGAATTGTAAGGTGATATTCAGTCCTAACGAGGTTGAGTTTCAGGATATTGAGAGCCAAAGGATGATTGGAAAAGGAGTTACCAAGGGCGAGTTATATATGCTTGAAGAACTTGATCCTGTTTCTGATTTTAGTTGTTCCTTTACTACTGTTTCTTCTGCTTTGAATAAGAATGCTTTGTGGCATGCTAGACTAGGACAACCTCATGTTAGAGCTTTGAACTTGATGTTACCAGGTGTTATTTTCGAAAATAATGAGTGTGAAGCTTGCATTTTAGGCAAGCATTGTAAGAATGTCTTTCCAAGATCATCTACTGTTTATGAGAAGTGCTTTGATTTGATTCATTCTGATCTTTGGACTGCTCCTTGCATATCTAGGGATAATCATAAGTATTTTGTGACATTCATTGATGAAAAATCTAAATACACCTGGTTAACACTCATTCCATCTAAAGACAGAGTCCTTGATGCATTTAAAAAATTTCAATCCTATGTGACTAACCATTATCATGCCAAGTTTAAAATTTTTAGATCAGATAATGGAGGAGAGTACACAAGTCATGCCTTCAAGGATCACGTATCTCGTCATGGGATCCTTCATCAGACCAGTTGCCCTTACACTCCATAACAAAATGGAGTGGCTGAGAGGAAGAACCGCCATCTCATGCAGATGGCAAGGTCCTTAATGTTTCAAGCAAATGTGCCTAAGAGATTTTGGAGTGATGCTGTGACTACTGCTTGTTATCTCATCAACCGCACACCCACAAAGGTCGTGAATGATCAAACCCCCTTTGAGGTTCTCAACAAGTACAAGCCATCAGTGGACTATCTACGGGTCTTTGGGTGCCTCTGCTATGTACTGATTCCTGGAGAGATGAGAAACAAGTTAGAAGTCAAGAGTACAAAGGCAATGTTTATAGGCTACTCCACAACTCAGAAGGGATACAAGTGCTATGATCCAGTGGCAAGAAGAGTTCTGGTGTCTAGGGATGTCAAGTTCATAGAAGAAAGGGGGTATTATGAGGAGAAGAATCAAGAAGAGTTGAAGGACCTTACCTCGGATAAGGCAGCAACTCTTAGAATTATCTTGGAAGGTCTTGGCATTGGAGTGACCAAGAACCCGGATGAAAGTGGTCCAACAGGGACGAATGAAGCAAATCAGTCTCCCCACCTTGATCATGAGGGGGGGAAACACTGAAGATCAAGGAGATGAAGAATCTGGTAGTGGTGGTGAAGAGTTTGATTCGGGACAAGAAGACTTTGACTCTCCAGGGGAAGATAGAAGTTCAGGTTTTCATGATCAAGGTGGAGATACTCAAGAAGGTCAGAGAAGTACTGAACAGCAAGCGGAGGAAGAACCGGAAAGAAGGGAAGAAGAACAGCAGCAACAGCTGAGAAGAAGTTCTAGGATAAGAAGACCACCACCTGATTGGGTTAACACTAGGGTTTACTACAATGCCCAAGCTGTTGCTCATCCATCCCAAGTGGTCTGCTCCTTTACTAAGTATCCAGAGGAACATTGTTCCTTTATGGTGAGTCTGGACGAGAGCTATATACCAAGATCTTATGAGGAATCTGTCAAAGACAAGGAGTGGAAGGAGTCAGTTGGTGCTGAAGCAAGTGCCATGATTAAGAATGACACATGGTATGAGAGTGAGCTACCAAGAGGGAATAAGGCTGTGACCAGTAGATGGATCTTTACCATCAAATACTTGGCAAATGGGAAGATTGATATGAAGAAAACCAGGTTGGTTGCAAGAGGATTTACTCAAACCTATGGAGAAGATTATGTGGATACGTTTGCTCCAGTTGCAAAACTTCACACTATCAGAATCATACTGTCTCTTGCGGTTAACCTTGAGTGGGGCCTTTGGCAAATGGATGTGAAGAATGCTTTTCTTCAAGGAGAACTTGAAGATGAGGTTTATATGCATCCTCCACCAGGCCTGGAACACTTAGTAAAGAAGGGAAATGTTCTTCGGCTTAAGAAGGCAATCTATGGTCTCAAACAATCTCCTAGAGCCTGGTACAACAAGCTGAGCACAACTCTCAATGGAAAAGGGTTCAAGAAATCCGAACTGGACCATACCTTGTTCACTCTCTCGACCACATCAGGTATAGTTGTCCTTCTTGTGTATGTTGATGATATCATCATCACAGGAAGTGACAAGGCAGGTATTCAATCCACTAAAGACTTCCTTAAATCTGTGTTTGAAATTAAAGACTTGGGAAAGATGAAATACTTCCTTGGTATTGAGATATGTAGATCCAAGGAAGGTTTGTTTCTGTCCCAGAGAAAGTATACACTTGATCTCTTGAAAGATGCAGGGAAGCATGGAGGAAAGACAGCCAAGATGCCACTAGAGGATGGGTACAAGTTTCCTCGTGAGGGGGAGATTGAAGACAAGCGACCATTCCATGATCCTAAGCTTTATAGAAAGCTTGTTGGTAAGTTAATCTACCTTACCATTACTCGACCTGATATCTGTTTTGCTGTGAACCAGGTGAGTCAACACATGCAAATCCCAAAGGAACATCACTGGCATATGGTTGAAAGGATCCTGATGTATCTCAACGGATCATCAAACCTTGGAGTATGGATGAGGTGCAACAGAAGTACTGAAGTGGTGGGCTACTGTGATGCGGATTGGGCAGGAGATAGGATGGACATGAAGTCGACCACTGGATACTGCACCTTCATAGGTGGGAACCTGGTCACATGGAAAAGTAAGAAGCAGAAGGTGGTCTCTTGTTCCAGTGCCGAAGCTGAGTATAGGGCAATGCTTAAGCTCACAAACGAGCTGGTATGGATCAAAGGCATTCTAAAACATGTGGAGGTTGATCACGCTACACCAATGACTATGCATTGTGATAATCAAGCTGCGATCCATATAGCCTCCAACTCAGTTTTCCATGAAAGAACCAAGTACATTGAGGTGGATTGTCACAAGGTGAGGCAAATGATTGGATTAGGAGTGACCTTGCCGTGCTATACAAGAAGTGAAGATCAGTTGGCAGATGTGTTTACAAAGGCTGCAAGACAGAAGACAATGGAGTCCATCCATGTGAGGTTGGGACTCATTGATCTAAACCAACTTAGCTAATCCCCTGCTATGAGGTCTCCACTCTTTTTCCCTCATCAAAGGGTTTTATCCCAACCAGGGTTTTCTCTTTGGTGAGGTTTTTAATGAGGGAGATATCATAGCCTTCCAAGCTCGACTTGTTCCATATGGTCAAGCTTGAGGGGGATTGTTAAGTTGAGGTATCTAGTTTGTGTGGAATAGAGAGAAGGAGGAAAAGAGAGGGGTTTGAGTCGACCTTGTCCGTACAAGGCCGTATAGGCAACGGCCTTATACGGCCGTACAAGGCCGTACAGGCCGTACAGGCAACGGCCTTGTACGGCCGTACAAGGTCGACACAAAAGAACTTTAAACCATGTTTTGGCAATGTGCAAAAACAGGGTTGTCCGTACAAGAAAAAGTTACTGAGGTGAAAAAGGTAAAAAGGTAAAAGAGGAGAACTTACCATGAGAAGATCGAGTGGTTAACTTGGAGTGAAAGAAAGGGTTTGGGTCGGGTAAACCTTGAAGCTTTAGCTGCCAAGGTTACCGTTTGTAGATAAGGCTTGGTCAAGCTTCCAGCCGGTGCAAGCTGTAAAGTGAGGAGCATCTAGTCAAGATGCCATTGGCATCTAGCCACCAGAGCCACTCGTTTGAACCATTAGGCGCGCCTCTTCTCCTGTCCACATGCTTTCCCTCTCTTGCTTTACGAAACCCTTGTAAACCCTCTCTATATATTCTGAACTCTCTCTATGAATAAAGCATACAGTTCTCTCTAAACTTTCGAGTCTCACAATGTTCTTCATAGTCTTCATTAATCTTCTTAGTTCTTAGTCTAAACCGAGTCTTTTGTTCCTCAAATCTCTTTCTAGTCTCGTTATTGTTACTTATTCATCTAAGATCCTAAAAGATCTTACGAATGGCATGACTAACCACTCGTATAGACCATGTTTAGTTTTGAATGCAGTTTTCCATTCATCACCCTCTCTCATCCTAATTTGATGGTATCCACTCTTCAAATCTATCTTAGAGAAAATGCATGACCCATGTAATTCATCTAACATGTCATCTAGTCTAGGAAAAAGGTGGCGATACTTCACTGTTATGTTGTTGATTGCTCTACAATCAACACACATGCGCCAGCTACCATCTTTCTTAGGCACAAGGAGAACTAGAACTGCACATGGGCTTAAGCTTTCTCGGATGTGGCCCTTCTCCATCAGTTCCTCTACTTGCCTTTGCAATTCCTTAGTCTCAACTGGATTAGTTCTGTAGGCTGGACGGTTTGGAAGTGTTGATCCAGGAACAAAATCAATTTGGTGCTCAATCCCTCTTACTGGTGGAAGACCTATGGGATTGTCTTCAGGAAAGACATCATCATAATCCTGTAAAAGAGAGACAAGTTCACTCGGGTATGCCGGTGGGAGATCAGTGATGGTTAGTAGAGATTCTTTAAAGACAAGCAATAGAACAGGAGTTTGAGAGTATAGAGTTCTTTTGATTTCTCCCTGTTTGGAATAGAAGTTATGTTGCTTGCTTTGGTCTGGTTTGAGGTCGATTTCTTTCTTCTTTTGGAGCTGGAGTTGATCTTGTTGAACCTCCTTAGGAGTGAGAGGTACCAAGGTAGTTTTCCTTCCTTTGAACTCAAAGGAATGCTTGTTGGTATAGCCATCATGTACCACATGCCTATCTGATTGCCAAGGCCTTCCAAGGAGGATGTGACTTGCTTCCATTGGTAACACATCACACAGGACTTCATCCTCATATCTTCCAATGGCTAGAGGCACCATCACTTGACTGGACACCTTCATATCACCTTCCTCATTGAGCCATTGTAGCCGGTATGGTTTTGGATGCATTTCGAACTTTCAGTCCCAACTTCTTTACCATTGTTTCACTAGCAACATTAATACAGCTTCTGTGAGAATAGAAAGAACTGAAGATAATATGTCCATGACTCCGATCCACATCTTTTCCAGATGACTATGCAACAAAGGATAAACCGGGATGGCTGAATGGAAAGCTTGAAGAGGAATCTGAGGCTGGAGTGGAGCATGTTGAGCTTATTTCTCACTCAAATAACTATGAAGAACATGTCAAACAAGCTGGAAAAGATGTGGATCGGAGTCATGGACAAGTTAGGCCTTTCTTAGCCCAAAAGAAGATCAATATACAAGTTGAGGATCCATTTTCTATTTCTGATGAGCCAGTCACGAAAATCAAGCCAAGGAGCAGCCAAAATAAATAATTATTTAGTCCTCAAGAAAATTTAAGCTTTAATTAAGTTTTTCTCATTTTCTGCAATTTAGGACTTTTCGGTTCCCTTCTTTTTCTACTTAAACTCATATTGTTGCAGATAGAAAATTCATTCACCTTTTTATCAAAACTCTCTCTAAATCTGTGAATCCCTTGTTCATCTTTGAAAACTGATTGCTAAGAGTTCATTCTCTTATTGCAAAACTCGTCTTTGATCTAAACAGAGTTCATTCTCTTGATCTTAGACACATCTACACAAGATCTGATCAGTCCATAGATCATTTCTGAAGATCATCCCACCAAACCATCTATCATCAACGAATTCAACCCAGATCTCTGTCAAAACCATCAGATCTTCCTTCAAAAGAATCAGGGACAAAGGATCTCGTCCTAAGGGGTCCATCAAGAAGGTTTTCAAGGCAAGAAATGCCATAGAACATCTTCAAAACGTGCTGAACTTGTTCAGATTCAGAATACAAAATTTTAAGTTCAAGATCAGATTCAGAATCAGTTAGCCCATGTCTCATAGGTTTAGCATGAGTTTCAGCACTAATATATCATCAAAGCTCACAACAATATCATTCTGCAAGCATAATCCTAAGACAAACTTTCAGAACATAAACTAGCAGGTTTCAAAACAGAATCAGAAACAAACTCCGTTTCAGCCCTAAGTGATTTTGGTTCCTGCAACTTCTTAGGTTCGTTCAGGGCATAAGCAGATGCAAATAAATCATCAGAGACCAGTTCATGCCTAGAAAAATTCAGATCAAAGCCACTATCTCTAAAGCAAGCAAATGAATCACAAGATTTTCTGAAACAGAAATCAGGTTGTTGCAAAACAAGCTTTAGTGACTTTTCATGATGATCAAGGCTTTTTCTATGTTTCATAAACTGATCAAAACTCAAAACAAGGCTAGAACTGGACACGTCACCACATTGAAAACGATTTTGATCAGAGAGTTTATCAGGTTCAAGTTTCTTAAAAGAATGAATCATGTTATCAAAAACAGAGTTTGAAACACAAAATTCTTTCACATTTTCCAGACCAAATCGTTTCACATCACCAGAAGAGACCATAAAAAACAAATCAGGCACATAATTAACCATAACAAGATCCTTACAGTGCCCTTGAGATTCCAGAGAGAGTGACTTATCATCAGTTTCTGCTTCAGTGTTGTTTGGCTTCACCAACACTTCACCTTGAGTCTTTTGTTCTGTTTCTAGTGAGTGTTCTTCTAATACCTGAGATACTGTAACAAGGCTACTCGGTTCCTCCGATTCAAAAAAAGTTAGTTCTTCACAGGTTTTATTGATAACAAGTTCAGATTGAGGAGAGAAAAGAGAACACTCAGGTTCTATCTCAGGTTCTTTACTCACCTTAGATGGCTCTGTTTTCAGCTCTTGGATAGCCTGCTCTTTCCTGCTACAACTCCTTGGACCATCAACCTTTGAGGAAGGACGTGAGATTGGTATCCTCTGCTGGTCTGTTTCAAAATCTTGAAGTACTTGTTGTGCAATTCTTTTGAAATCATCTTGAAACTGTTGGCTGTCCAAATAATCAAGTGCTGCTTGTTGTTTCTGAGACTTCTTTATGGGATCACGACCATAGAAAGCTCTTGTCTCTTCTCTGGCATGTCTAGGACGTTCTCTGCTCCTCCTAGTTAGTTCCTCCTGCCTCACTGGTCGTGCCTTTTCCTGCACAGAATCAGAATAGTTAAAAACCGATTTTTCTTTTCTTATCAAATTTTGTCTTTTTTCCCGCAAACTCTTTTTGGAAGAACTGAATTGATCATGATGTGTTCTCCTCCTATTAAGCCTTTCTAGTGACCTCCTAGATTGTATCCTTTCCTGCTCATAACCAGAATCATCAATAGCATAAGAATCTCTTTTTCTCATAGATTTTTCCCTTCTCTCCAAGGCTGCTTTTGTTGCAGAGTTGAACTGGTTATAATCTAATTCCTTTTCAGGATGTCTCCTTCTGCCATTGCTTCCTCCAGACATGGTTTCCTGTTAAGAAACTCAACAAGAAAAATTAGCACAATAACAGATAGCCAAAAGGCCTCACAATCTCTCAAGTGTTTCTCTCTGGTTTTCTGTGATGTTTCTCTCTGTGAATCCAGTAGCTCAGCAACAAACAAAGATCAAGCCTTTAGAGAACAAACCCCAATCCCAAAACAGAAGAAAGAGATAGACAGATTGCAAGATTTTTGTTTGCAAGAGGCTTTACCACCAGGGCTGGATTTCTCCTCAGCCAGGCTGGATTTCTCCTCAGCCAGGCTGGATTTCTCCTCAGCCAAGTTGGATTTCTCTTCAACGTTTCTATGGGTTTTTTTTTCTTTTGATTTTCGTTTTTTTTTTGATAATCTGGTTGACCCTCTTGCAGATACAACAGATAGACAGAAAAGAGTGTTTGATAAAGAGAACAAAGATCAGATGATCAAAAATCCCAAAAACAGAAAGAATGTGGAAAGTCAGAATCAAACCAGAGATCAAGAGCCTTCAAATCTGCTCTGATACCACTTGATGGACCCCTTAGGACGAGATCCTTTTTCCCTGATTCTTTTGGAGGAAGATCTGATGGTTTTGACAGAGATCTGGGTTGAATTCGTTGAGGATAGATGGTTTGGTGGGATGATCTTCAGAAATGATCTATGGACTGATCAGATCTTGTGTAGATGTGTCTAAGATCAAGAGAATGAACTCTGTTTAGATCAAAGACGAGTTTTGCAATAAGAGAATGAACTCTTAGCAATCAGTTTTCAAAGATGAACAAGGGATTCACAGATTTAGAGAGAGTTTTGATAAAAAGGTGAATGAATTTTCTATCTGCAACAATATGAGTTTAAGTAGAAAAAGAAGGGAACCGAAAAGTCCTAAATTGCAGAAAATGAGAAAAACTTAATTAAAGCTTAAATTTTCTTGAGGACTAAATAATTATTTATTTTGGCTGCTCCTTGGCTTGATTTTCGTGGCTGGCTCATCAGAAATAGAAAATGGATCCTCAACTTGTATATTGATCTTCTTTTGGGCTAAGAAAGGCCTAACTTGTCCATGACTCCGATCCACATCTTTTCCAGCTTGTTTGACATGTTCTTCATAGTTATTTGAGTGAGAAATAAGCTCAACATGCTCCACTCCAGCCTCAGATTCCTCTTCAAGCTTTCCATTCAGCCATCCCGGTTTATCCTTTGTTGCATAGTCATCTGGATCAACCATTGTTACATCAAAAGTGATCTTTCCATGGTCAGGAATATACAGACTCTATAGGCTCTGAACTCATGGGCAAAGTCTTCTTCTTTGTCTTGATTTGATGATGGACAGAGACAACACTTGTGTACCTGAAACATCACTCAAACTCCAGCAAGAATCAGACCACACACACTAGGATCAGACCTTGGTAACTCACCAATTCTGATCCCAATGCTTTAAGAAAATGCAATGGACAGAATCTAAACAACTCATTTAGTTCAAATCCATGCAACCAATTCACTAAATGCTCAGGTATGATAACTCATCAGTTACAAGGCATCTAGGCTCATTTTATCACACATATGACAGAAGCAGAATGCAATGACAATTTATGACAGTAGCATAGACTAGACAACTCATCTAATCAAGCTACACAACAATGAATGCAACACATGACCAGGAAACTCTCCTAGGCCTCTAGCAATGCAACAAGAAACACAACAGGCTCTAATAAACTCGCCTAGACTGATGCGTCCCTAGGATGCTCTTTGGTTGATGGGGATGGATAGATCCTTGCAAGAATGAATCAGGGACTCAAGTTCTTCAAGGTTTGTGGATTGAATGGTGACACAAGAGGGATGGATGATCTCTTGATACTCCTAGGCGACTGATCTGGATATGACACACCAAATAAGAAGCCCTTAGGTCTCTGGATATTACACACCAGAACTCGACAACTTCTAGAGAGAGAGAGAGCCGTCAAGAGAGAAAAGAAACTCGTGGTTTATTGATTGCTTGAGTACAATAAGGTTAGGAGAACCCTTTAAATAAAAGAAACCAGAGAACAGGCTCTCTAGGGTTTCGAAAATAGTAAAAAGGAAAACTATAGTTTAAAAATAACGTAAGCTTAAAAATGTAAACTTCTGCTAGTCTTGGGCCGAGATAGAGCCTAAGTGATGTGTAAGACAAGTTGTGGCCTCGTTAAAAACCTTCCTCCGGAAAACCTCGTGGGACAAAACCAAAAGCAAGGAAAAGAGCACGCACCAAATGTCTTGCCTAGACACTAACTCAGCTTGATGTAGAGATGGCTTGAATTGTGATCAAGACATCTCGGATCAAACCTTGTCCAAGACTTTCTTCTTGTTGTGGATGTGAAGTGAGTAATCCAACAACATTCTCCTTAAGTTTCTTGACTCTGGAACGAGTCATGGGACCTTCTGGAATGGCTAGAGCATCATCACCAGGCTGCTGGTGCATTGTGGCTTCATGTGGCTCATCTAGACTCTCCTTGTTCTCCTTAGTGATCCGGTCCATGATCACATCATCCTTGGTGCTTTCCATGATCACATCATCCCCTCCCTCTTCAAAAAGATTTATCCTCAAATCTGTTTTACCTGCAATAGAGGGGACCAAATTAAAAACATCAAAGTTTAGAATCTGGTTACACTTACCTTGCAAGCCTCTTTGATAGGCATTTTTGCTGATTGGTTCTTATATGTAGAAGGGACTGATCCGTTTGATTCCTGATTCATTACTCAAACCTGCATCATACTCTTTGACACACAATAAGTTAGCACATAAAATTTTGTCATAGAGTAAGAGTAATAGTCCAAATCCTTTTCTGCTCGGTTTTGGCTTGTATGTTGCGTCTGGAGGTGCTTCTTTGATGATTATGAAGCAAGTGACGCCTTGGTGCTTATCCTGGTCCAAATATTGTGGTTTGAACCTCATATCTTCTTCACGCTTGTAGCTTCTCCTTACACCCTTCAAAGCTTTCCTGAAATATATACTTTGCTCTTTTGATAAAAACAAGAGTATTATATTTGTGTGAAGAGTGATAAAAGAATCATGAAAAACCTGACCACTAATCTTAGCATGCTCACCTGGTCGCCATAGATAGGTTTGAGATGTTCTAAACTTAGCAAAATTCAAACAAGGCAGAGATAGGATCACCTGAATTGTAGAACCCATAACTCTTTCACCTGAGAAGCTTTGGACATGATTCCAAATCGACGTGATAGCCTGATGAGTTAAGTTTCTAATGCAGTTGGTTTCATGGCCTAAATCGTTTTTGTTGATGAGATATGATCTTCTTACTACTCCTATATCACAGCTGGCGACTAGACAGTTTTCAAGATTTGTTTGGTGCTTCTCCAACTTAGCCAAAGACTCATCATTGATACTCTGATCATTGTAGCTCCTCCTTTCACCTGTACCTTTCTCAGCTTCTTTTGGACAAGTCAAGTGGGTTATCAGGTCAAAGAAAGTATTATAGACAAGGATGTCTCCAGAGCACAAAACAGTATGACTCTTCCATCTATTATGCATATCAAAGAAAATATTACAGACCCAAATATCATCAAGGATCAAGTTCACATATTCTGAAGCAGAGAGTTCTAGTTTCAATTGTGCAACAGGTTTATCAAAGAAAGTGTTATACACTAGAATATCCTCAAAGAACAGTCCTACACGTTTAGAATCACTTTCAGCACACAAACAATCAATCTCAAGCTCAGAGATATTTGCAGATTTCAAAATTTCAAACCAAAAATCAGAATGATGCAATTTCGGTTCATGCAACTTCCTTGGTTCTCTCAAGACATGTGTGGATGCAAAACAATCATCAGTGTTCAAATCATGCCTAGGAAAATTCACAACGAAACTCTTCTTTTCAGTTCTAGCAAATGAATCACAAGGTTGTCTAAAACAGAAATCAGTTTGTTTCAATTCAAGCTCTAAAACCTTTTCAAAGTGATCAAAGCTTTTGCTATATTTCAGAAACTGATCAAGACTCAAAACATGACCAGAAATGTTGTTTTTATTATTTTGAAAATGTTTTTGATCAAAGAGGTTTTCTGGTTCCAGTCCTTTAAAAGATCTAAGCAAGTTATCAAAAACAGAATTTGAAACACAAAAATCTTTTACTTTGTCAAGACCAAAACGTTTTATGTCTTTAGTACTCACTTTAACACACATTATAGGCACAGAACTAACCACTTTAGCTTCCTTACAGTGCTTTTTCTGGTTATGAGACAAGGGTTTAGGAGTTGGGTTAGACTGCAAGCCGTTCTGATGTTCCAACTCTTCTCCTTGTGTTGATTGCTCTGGTTGTTTCTCTACTGATTCTTCTTTTGCAACCTGTGACACTAAAACAAGGCTACTCGGTTGCACCGATTTAAGAAAAGTTAGTTCATCACAAGAAGTACTGAAATTGAATTCAGGCTGAGGTAAGAAAAGAGAACACTCTTGTTCTGTCCCAAACTTTCTTTTTACCAAAGATGTTTCTGTTTGAGCTTCTTGAGTTGGTGCAGTTAAATCTGATAGTTCAGCTGAGTCTGGTTCTGTAAGTTTGTGGTCTAAGACATCAGTGAATGGCGCTTGGTTCTGTACTTCTAAGGATGGACGTGTAGTCTTAGCCTGATTGAGTTGTTTCTCCACATCCCTAAACGTTTGTGAAATTGCCTTCTTTATGCTATCTTCAATGGGACACGTTGCGGTTTTGCTTGATGATCCAACTGGACTTGAGTTCTTGCTGTCTTGTTGTTTCTGAGCAGAGTTTAAAGATCGTAGCTTGGTCTCTGGTTGCCTTTGAAGTACATCCTTGTGGTACTGTCTTGGAACATACTCTCTACGCATCAAAGTCCTCAGCTTATGCCAAGTTTCCACTGGTTCTCTTCCATCAAGTCTTCTGGACCTTATCAAGTGATTCCACCATCTTAAAGCATCACCACAAAACTCAGCAGTAGCCACTTGAACCTTATTTCTTCCAGCATAGCTTTGACAATTGAAAAACAACTCCATCTCCTCTTCCCACTCCACATATGCTGCCGGATCATCATCACCATAGAAAGGATGGATTCTAATTTTTTGGTCAGCAAACTTGTCTCTGCCTTCATGCCCACGTATCAGTCTTCTCTCTTTGCTTCTAGACTCAAGACTATGACGAATATCTTGTTGAAGATCCTGTCTAAACTCCTTCCAAAGTTGATCAAGACTAGCTTTCATCTTCTGCTGCAGCTGAGCATTCACTGCCTTAAGTAACAGCTTTTCATCCTTAGTGAGGACTCCTTTCTGATCTCCTGCCATGGTACCTGAGACAAGAGAAAGATTAAGCCAGTAAGTAGTTCAAGGAGTACACGAGAAGTAAAAAGGAAAAAAAGATCAACACAAAAAGGATAAGCTTGCTTGGCAAGATAAGAGAAAAAAGGATAGCGTCTAGGTTTTTCCAATTCTAGGGCTTCCGCCTGCAAGCAAAAAGGAAATTCTTCTAAATCTTGTATAAAACTTCTCTAAGATTTTGATTAGACTAGCAACTTATATCTACTTGTGTTCAAGGTGATTAACAAGATTTGCAGAAGAAACAAAGTGATCTAGGGAGACAAGAACTTATGCGGCTAGGGTTTATCAACTAGGGTTTCTGCAAGCAAAAAGGAAAAAGTTTAAAACCTTGTCTAATCTCTATGAAATTCGAGCAGCCCTAAACAGATTAGATCTACTGCTTATTCAAGATGATAGAGATGAAACACGGATGAAAGAAAAAGAGTAAGAGAAAACGAAACTTCCCAACCAAAGGTGCTCTGATATCACTTGATGCGTCCCTAGGATGCTCTTTCGTTGATGGGGATGGATAGATCCTTGCAAGAACGAATCAGGGACTCAAGTTCTTCAAGGTTTGTGGATTGAATGGTTACACAAGAGGGATGGATGATCTCTTTATACTCATAGGCGACTGATCTGGATATGACACACCAAATAAGAGCCCTTAGGTCTTTGGATATTACACACCAGAACTCGACAACTTCTAGAGAGAGAGAGAGCCGTCAAGAGAGAAAAGAAACTCGTGGTTTATTGATTGCTTGAGTACAATAGGGTTAGGAAAACCCTTTAAATAAAAGAAACCAGAGAACAGGCTCTCTAGGGTTTCGAAAATAGTAAAAAGGAAAACTATAGTTTAAAAATAACATAAGCTTAAAAATGTAAACTTCTGCTAGTCTTGGGCCGGGATAGAGCCTAAGTGATGTGTAAGACAAGTTGTGGCCTTGTTAAAAACCTTCCTCCGGAAAACCTCGTGGGACAAAACCAAAAGCAAGGAAAAGAGCACGCACCAAATGTCTTGCCTAGACACTAACTCAACTTGATTTAGAGATGGCTTGAATTGTGATCAAGACATCTCGGATCAAACCTTGTCCAAGACTTTCTTCTTGTTGTGGATGTGAAGTGAGTAATCCAACAACATTCTCCTTAAGTTTCTTGACTCTAGAACGAGTCATGGGACCTTCTGGAATGGCTAGAGCATCATCACCAGGCTGCTGGTGCATTGTGGCTTCATGTGGCTCATCTAGACTCTCCTTGTTCTTCTTAGTGATCCGGTCCATGATCACATCATCCTTGGTGCTTTCCATGATCACATCATAGACCATACAGCACACAAACAAATGAGCTAAGACAAGAACAAGACAAAACAATGCTAGAAATCTCCTAGAACAGTACAGAGGCATCAAGCAACAATTTTAAGCAATTGCTATATGAATGCACCAGATTCAATTTAAGACAGCATGAGATAACAAGCAACTAAATGCACATCACACAAGCTAATGGTTACTGGTTTTATCAAAACCATAGGGACCAGTAGCTTAGACCAACTTCTTAATGCATACCAGTCCACTATGATGGACTAACCAGACCACTAGCACAAGTTAACAATGAAATGGATTGAACCAGATGCTATATGATCATCCTAGCAAGCTTACTTACTCCTAGAACAATGCATACACAATGTTTAAGTTTCATGGGACAGAAACTAGGTTCAACAACTCTAGTAACATTGAACTGTCCCTAAGATACTAACAACACACTCAACACAACCAGAAACAATTTAAGACAATTAAGCAAGCTCTTATTAGAGTTAAGGAGGTTAACTTACAACCAAGGAACCTGAGCTAGTTCCTTGAACCTCCATGGCTGTGAATCACTTGAATTTGAATGGCTTGTGCTGTGGATTGACTGTCCAACACCTCCTCTTCTTGATTCTCTCCTTCTGGTCAAGGAGACACTTCAAACCCCTTCTGTTCTCTTGCTGTTCGTGGGTTTTGTTGGTCAGAAACAGAGCTTCAGCATGGCTGGCCAGAGAATGGTAAGAACAGCTTAGCTTTAATGCTTCTTTAGTGACATTTCTCCAAGAATGGTTTCTTCCATGGATTATCTTCAGCATATTGGACCAGATGTGGTGGTTGGGCTTCTTCTTTCGACTCCTTGAAGCTACTGAAGTCGCCATTTCCTTTGAGATCTCCATCTTAGAGAGTTTGGACCAGTGGAGAATAGAATGTACCAACTGGTTTTGCAAGAAACAGAACTTGAAACTGAACCTTTGATGAAGCTTGCTGAACTGAGCTGAAGCTTTCTTGAGTTCCAGAGACTTTTATACTGTCCTATCTTGAGTTCTGGCGAGATTCTTCCCTCTTGGAAGACCTTTGGACCAGTGGATAAAGAGATGTAGCAGAAACTGTTTTGGAGACAGTTTTGAGAAGATGATGATTTGCGGAAGCTATGAAGGTTTCAGGAGCTTGGAAGCTCTGATACCATGTGAGAATAGAAAGAACTGAAGATAATATGGTGTATGGATGATTCTGGTCGTGAGTAAACAAGAGAATGGTAGAGAGAATCAGTTTGTAGTCAAGAGAAGAGAATGAGTAAGATTAGTGAAGTATAAGTGAAGACCAAGGGAGATTGATGGAGAATGAGAATAGGTAGTGTGAGACTGAGTATGAGAGTGTAAAGAAACCAGAGAGTAAGAGAATAGAGAGAATAAGTGAAGGAGAAACTTAATTCTCACTTAGTTTGCCTTAGGTTACAACCAGCCTTTAAATAGGCAAATGCTAACAATAAAAAATGACTAAATATAGGTTCTATTATACAAATAATTCTGTAAGGAAATGAGAAGCAGCCAAGGAGGATACAGCCAAGGAATGGCACGTCCAAATGAGAAGAAATGGACAGGAGGAGAGATGGTGGTGCAGTCTCCCATTGATGATAGTGACAGGTCGGCTACACTCTCTTATGCACATGTGATGTTCTTTCCTTAATATAAACTGAGTCCTTCTTTAGTAGAGGCCAATGATGGCACATTCAGAGTTGGAGAGAATGTGACAGGTCTTGGTTTGGCCTCCATGGAGTGAAAATGACAGCTGTCTTCAACCTCCAATGCACCACATGTGACCTTCTCACTCCAATTCAAACCAGCCTCTCTTATTTAAATTAAAACTGATTTTCTTGACTTAAGAGAGGCTGCCAACGTCTCATTTAGCCTTCCCACTCCTTTCCTGCCTTGCAAGGTAGGTTAGGTCAGCTTGGTTACTTGTGGATCAAGTTTGTACGGACCAGCTTCATTTTCAAGTTTGCAAAGCATATTTTCTTCTATTCGCCTTGAATCCTCAATAACTTGTTTCCGTGGGCTATTCCTTCTTCATTCTAACAGCTTCCACCATCCACAATGAGACTACAAACATTTCCTTGCACCAAACACCTCGTATAGAAAAGGTTTTCACGTTGCTCAAGTTCCTCAGTCTTGGTTTGTAGGTTCAAGAGTCTTCTAGCCACCAACAATCTTCCTCTCACTGGTTCTTCTTCATATTCTTCCTCAGACTCATCATGATCATACTCGGATCTGTAGTCCTCAGACTATCTTTTTATTTTTGGAACTTTTGAGAGTGTTTCTCAGTTTTGTTCCTTCGGGAACTTTTCGATCTATCTTGGTGCGTCATATCCAAGGGATCAAACCGATCTGTTAGGGTGCGTCATATCCAGAGGGTCAGCCTCATTGTCGTCTAGGTGCGTCATATCCTAGGGCAGTGAGTTGGTAAATATTGAACTAAATAAAGGAATGACCAGAAGAAGAAGCTGGTTGATGATCCAAGGATAAGTTCATCAAGAGAAGCCAATTTGGTTCTGTTTGTACAGACTTGCTCCACAAGCTACCACTTGACCTAACCTGACTTGCAAGGTAAGGAATAAGTTGTGGAGACTAATATGGACGTTGGGAACCTCTAAGAAGTCAAGGAAATCAGTTTGAATTCAAAAGAAAGGATCTACTTTGAATTAAGCAAGAAGAAGTCACATGGGTGCATAAGAAGTTGTGTAGAGCTGTCACTATCACCAAGGAAGGCTGTGCCTCTCCTCATGTCCCTTTCTACTCTTCCTGGACGAGCCAAACCTTGGCTGTATCCCCTTTGGCCTCTTTTCATTCCCTACAGAATTATTTGTTTATATTTCCTTGTTTTAGTAATTGTTTATTGTAAGTGATTGTCTATTTAAAGACCTTCACCCTCTCATGTAACATCTACCAGAATCAATAGACAAGTTTCTCTCTCTAATTTCGTGTGCTCTCTCTCCCTTGCTTGTGTCTAAACAATATTGACAATGTAAGGAGTTAAGTATTATGGTTTAGAGGCTGCCTTAGCTCTTTCTCTCTTAAGGCGGCCTAATACTTGTCAAACTCACTCTAAACTCTTCTTTATCTACTTCTTAAACTCTAGATTACTGATTCTAAATCCTCTTCATCTTAGGTACACAAACTCAAAGTGTTGTGTTACTTCAGAAGGATAGATTCAAACTAGAGATTCTTTGCCACACATAACCAATTTGCTGTCTAGGATCTTGGTTATAGTGTAGGCTGTTTAAGAGGATTCAACCACCAGTTGGTTGTCTCTTCCTTTGAATGGTGAGTTCCTGTTGTATGGTTGAACGAGATTCAGTTACAAGTTAACTGAATACTCTCTTGACATGAGACAAACACTCATGAATTCCAACATGGTATCAGAGCTTTGTTGCTCTTCTTTGGGATTCAACTCACCTCTTTTATCTCTGTTTTGTTTAAATAAATCCTTTCTCTCCCACTCTGATATTGTGTTAGCTTGGTCAGTACTTGTTAGTATCTTAAATCAAGCTTGAGGAAGAGAAATATTTCGAAAATGCTTCACCATTATGCTTTATCCATTGGATAATAGCTTTCTCTTAATGGAGCATCTCTTTGACCAGTGGACAAACTGTTTTGATCTATTGGATTCATTGTTTTCTAAGCCACAGAAAACACTTCTTCATGTGTTATTCTGTTGGTTCTTTTGTTGCAAGCCCTGGAAAACATCAGTTCATGAGTTATTCCAGTGGCACATGTCTAAGATCAGTGAGCAAATTAATTGTTCAATGGTTCATTATGTTTCAGCTAATAAAGCACCAAACTCTTGATGAGTATTGGATTCTCCTGGCTGTTTATGCTTCCGCAAAACTCAAGAAAACAGAGCAAAACTCTGTCCATTAGAACTCTTGAGAAAATTCTCTTTTTCTATTCTCTATTCTCTCACTCTCTAATTCTCCAGGTTACTTATTCTCCATCATTCTCCCATTCTCTGGCTACTAATACTCTGGTTACATCATTCTCTACTCTCTATTTATTCTCTGGTTACTTATACTCTCTGGTTACTTAAATCTCTATTCTCACAATCTTGTTTAGAATCTGCCTAAGGTTGTTAAACTGTCTTGAAGTTAAGCTGTATTGAAAGAACAGTCTTGCTTCTGTCCTTAGGAGAATTGATTGTGTTGTGGCCTGAATGCTTAGTCTTGGTGATTAGGATTCAGACAGTGTTGCTAGGATAGAATCATGAAGATATCTGTCCATTGATTGTTTGAAATGTGTTTTAAAGATCTGACTTGGTGAAAACTCATGATCTGATCTCTTGTTGTATACTGATGCTTGTCTTAGTGTTTGTTGACAGAATGCCCATGTTGATCATAGCCTACACATGATGTAAATTCCTGACCATGGAGATTGCCCACTGCCCATCAACACTTTGGACACTGATTAGTCCATTAACTCCCAAGATGGTTGAGAAGATGAATGGAGCAGTGGAGAGATTGCTCATAAGTGACTTACCTGATACCAAGAGGGTGGACAGGAAGTACACTCAAGAGAAAAGGCCACAATTCAAGCCAAGAGGGCTGTGGTCTCAAGGCATTGGTGATCATCATTGGCTCCCATCTTCCAAGCTTGACCACATACTCTCATTCTCAGGTCAAGCTTGAGGAGGGGTATTAAAATGAGAAGCCAATGTCCATTCTTCAAAAAAATTATGCAAGTGATGTACGTGAAGCTCATGAGAGAGTATGGTCGTCGATCAAACCCTTTGATGATGGCAGGATGTCAGAAGAAAGGGGGAGACAAAGAACCAGCCACATGGAAAGTTCCAAGCAGTTTTGAGTGTGAAGCAAGGAAGGCATTTGTGCCTGCTTGCCATTGAAGTAAGGCCATGATCCAGGGTTTATGAGTCCCTAAACTTGATCATAAGACTCATAAACCCACTGGGCAGTCCCTAGGCTGAGGTTGGTTACACTCTTTTTCCCTAAGTATGGTTTTATCCCAAGAGGTTTTCCATACTTAGGTTTTTAATGAGGCAAGTACTCTCAGTTCCAAGCTTGCCCAATGATCTCCTATGGTCAAGCTTTAGAAGGAGTGTTGAACTAAATAAAGGGATGACCAGAAGAAGAAGCTGGTTGATGATCCAAGGATAAGTTCATCAAGAGAAGCCAATTTGGTTCTGTTTGTACAGACTTGCTCCACAAGCTACCACTTGACCTAACCTGACTTGCAAGGCAAGGAATAAGTTGTGGAGACTAATATGGACGTTGGGAACCTCTAAGAAGTCAAGGAAATCAGTTTGAATTCAAAAGAAAGGATCTACTTTGAATTAAGCAAGAAGAAGTCACATGGGTGCAGAAGAAGTTGTGTAGAGCTGTCACTATCACCAAGGAAGGCTGTGCCTCTCCTCATGTCCCTTTCTACTCTTCCTGGATGAGGCAAACCTTGGCTGTATCCCCTTTGGCCTCTTTTCATTCCTTACAGAATTATTTGTTTATATTTCCTTGTTTTAGTAATTGTTTATTGTAAGTGATTGTCTATTTAAAGACCTTCACCCTCTCTTGTAACATCTACCAGAATCAATAGACAAGTTTCTCTCTCTAATTTCGTGTGCTCTCTCTCCCTTGCTTGTGTCTAAACAATATTGACAATGTAAGGAGTTAAGTATTATGGTTTAGAGGCTGCCTTAGCTCTTTCTCTCTTAAGGCAGCCTAATACTTGTCAAACTCACTCTAAACTCTTCTTTATCTACTTCTTAAACTCTAGATTACTGATTCTAAATCCTCTTCATCTTAGGTACACAAACTCAAAGTGTTGTGTTACTTCAGAAGGATAGATTCAAACTAGAGATTCTTTGCCACACATAACCAGTTTGCTGTCTAGGATCTTGGTTATAGTGTAGGCTGTTTAAGAGGATTCAACCACCAGTTGGTTGTCTCTTCCTTTGAATGGTGAGTTCCTGTTGTATGGTTGAAGGGGATTCAGTTACAAGTTAACTGAATACTCTCTTGACATGAGACAAACACTCATCCAACAGTAAATAGTTGGGAATATCAGTACTACAATGCCCAGGCTGTGAAGCATCCTTCTCACGTCGTGTGTTCCTTTGCTGAGTATCCAGATGAACATA